>JAULJZ010156256.1:0-52978 GCA_032270985.1 Heliamphora pulchella | reverse complement strand
TTTAGTTTTAGGAAAGAGAATATATATTCTTATCATTATCTTTGATATATGTAGTAATATATCACAAGGTGGCTTTTTATATAAAAAAAAAAAACCTAAAACCATAATCCACACCCCACCAAGCCACCCCCCTCTCTCTTTTGGCAAATTGATTTTTGCTTTTTGGAGACAAGTGTGAGAAGAAATCGAGAAAAAGAAAAATTCTTCTATCGGAATCGGTGCCCACACACCGTCATCGTCGTAGTGCGTCCGGGACATAAGTGAGAAGGTTGTAAGGTCGTCTTCAATGTATTCGAGACTTTTTAAAACTTTTTGACAAGTTTCATATAGGTATAATGCTATTTAGATTAATATTATTTTCGGTTTTTAATGATAAATGCACACGTCGTTTTTTACGATCACGACGTCGGTTCAATTTTTTTTATTTTCGCTCCAACAGTTACATCCTGAGTCGTGCCATGTCTTAAGCCGAACCGCCACTATATGCCGTTGTGATCGGGAACGCTGACATATGGGAACCTAACGTGTGAGAGCGTAATGATGCCATTCGAATTATTGTGTTGGGTATGTTAACTTCGGGCCATCTACGTCCTAAGCCATGTTACGTTTTGAGCCGTGCCACGTCTTGAGCCGAACATTTGTTATACGCCACCGTGATCGGGAACGTAAGTGTATGGGAGCCTGACGTACAGGAATGTAATGGTGCCACTCGAAATTCGATTGGTTGATTTATAATCGGGTTGGGAAAACACATTTGCATTGCACTTTTCATTACATGCATAATTAGTTGTTTGATACTTTTCTACCTACTGTATTTATATCTTTGAGTATCTCTGTAGACACCCTAATTTAATCCCGCCTAATCTTAGATTGGTTCGGGTGTTTTTGATGATGAACTCAAGTGAAATGATGCTTCAGAATGATCCTCAAAAAACGATCTAAGCTCAGAATGCAAGCTAAATAATTAAATCCTTCAAACCAATGAACCCACTGTGTCCAACCCTTGAGCCGCCAACTTTGAACTGTGGGACCGCCAACTTTGATTGTTGCAATCGTTATAAGAACCTCTTGGAAACCCTAGAAAAAGTAGCGACCGCCATCTTCGAACCTTGGGGTTGCCAACTCGGTTGTGGCAACCGCCATAAGAAACCCTTGAAAACTTGCTTTTTGTGGCAACCGCCAACTCCAAAAATCATGATGTGTCCTAGAATTGTACCAGCACCTCATTGGTCGATGAACTCTATAAATACTGTACCTTTGGAACATTTTATAGGACAGATTTTGAGAGAGGGGTACTCTGTCGAAGTACTAAGAGAGTATGAATCTTGACGCCGACACCCTGCTGCTTTGCTGAAGTACGAGTCTCAATACATCGACACTCTGCTATATTCTTGATTCATCGACTAGAATTGGAACATTCCCTGAGGATTGAACGGTTAATCACCATTCCCTGACTTAAGGATTCACTCGGATTGTAGTAATTCAGGTATTTTGTCTGGATCCCCGACCTTTCTTTCTCCATTTCTTCGCTTTTGGAGTGGTCGGGTTAACTTCAATCCTTTACGATGCTTGTGTAGTGATCTAGCTATTCTATTTAGTTTGTTGAAGCATGTGATTACCTATGATAAGCATGATTAGTGTAGGGTAATTTGATTGATATTTGTCACCATCCAAGTAATCTTAATTTCACTTTGTCCACATTGCACATTTACACCTAGTATATTGTTAATTCCCCCATTCATTAAAATAGTGCCAATATTCTCCACGGTTGTGATTTCTAATATCACTACTATTATACTTAGGCAGTAAAATCTATGTGGTCGTGATCATTAATATTACGCCCGCATATTATATTCTCTTTGTTATGTGAGTAATTATTGAATTTCTATGTAATAATTGTCACATTTTTGCTATGTTCTAGTTTAATTTTGGTTTCATACATTCTTTTACTAATCAAATTTTGTTGGTTTTAGTATGTGACTCATAATAAAACCTTTGGTATGTTTAACATCAAGAGAATTTTAGGATATATTTCTTTTTTCTTTTTGATGCCATATTATGCTTCTTTTAGGATATTGCATGTGGTTACTTTTATGTGATAAGATTTCAGATTTAATGAATTTGGTAGTATATTTCTTCATTTGATATCATATTTATGTTAGCTTAGGTTATTTGATGATATTGCATACGGGTTTACTCTATGTATCATTTAGTTAGAACTTGCGTATCGTATGACTAAGGATTTTTTTTTACTACTAGTTTTGTTTGGTATTCTATATACATATGTTATGTATTTTTTTATTTAATTTTGAATGTTCTCTCTTTACCTCTATTTTCTGTATTTGTATGCACTTGAGAAATCTAATTAAGAACGAATGACGATTAGTAGAGGTAGATTTCATGTTTGGGCGAACGGGGTGCCTAACACCTTTCCAGTTCGTACCTTAGCACCCGGACCCGTATTTTCTCTTGTTACCGTTTTAAAGATCAATGACTCATTTTATTTTTCTTGGTTTTTCTCAAAAACCAAGTGGCGACCCCATTTTTCACGAAAAGGGTTTTCAAAACTTGATTTTCAAGATGTTAAAGTAATTTTTAAATATTTCTTGAATTCTCGTATTTTTTAAACAAACCCTAAATCCTAGTGCCACAATCTCCCTAATTTATAAATGTTTCAAGTGTTGTATGAAATGCGTTGTGGTGAGTTTGTGGCGTGAGGTTGGTTAGAGAGTTTGGAGAGTTTTCTACTGGACTTTGGCTTATGGAAATTGTGCCACAGGAGAGAAAGAGGATATCTTTGAAGGGGACGCCCCCAAAGGAGAAGAAAGCTATGATTACCAGAGTGAATTCCAAGAGCAAGAGAATCTCAACGATGCTTGCTGAAGATTTAAGTTTCTCTTTTTGTTCTTTTCGTTCACTTTCCTGGCGCATATTGTATAATTTTTGTAAATCCTTGTGAAACTGTAAACGTTATGTACCTGTGATGAGTTCGGAACTCTCAATAATGTAATACTTACTATATGTAGCTATGAATAAATAGCTAGAATATTCCCTTTATTTATACTTATGTATGTTCCAACGTGCTTAGCAGATGGGGCGTCACAAAATTATCCTAAAACACTTGTTCAAAATCCTAAAGAGCTAAACCTAGAAATGAAACTTCGGACCCCAAACTCTTCTTAAACAATGCTAACATAGTCTCGTAATCTTTCAAGCCCAACAATCTATATGCATTACTCTACAATAGCAAAACACAAATTCCAAGTCCAAACCATAAGAGAATCAAGTACAAGCCCCAACTTGGAAAGAACATTTTACTCAAAGACTTAAAACCTCGTAACTTTCAATAATTACACTTCAACCCTAAATCTTTAAGATAACTACAATTTCAACTTAAGATACCAAAATTAATAGTAAGTTATCAATATCATAAAAGGACACTTTAATCCTCATCCTAATTACTCTCAAGAGTTCTTGAAGGTCTTAGTATAAATAATTACACACAAGTCCCTCATATCTTTATAATTGCACAAAAGTTCCTAAGATATTTCTCATCCATGATTCTTTATAACCAACATTAATATATACAAATATGTAAATATAATGAATACATATAAGATATATGTGTAAAACCACCTAGGAGTATGTTCTAAAATATTTTAATAAATAAAATAAAATACAATATTTCAAATTAAATCAAATCAAATCAAATTTCAACTTACAAGGCATTATAATACATTATAATAATTAAAAGTCTCCAAAATTCCATCAATACACATGCATACCAAATCTCATAGATAAAGTAAACAAATAGAAAATATATCTTTTATGAAAACTAAACTAAATCGGTTAAAAACTTAGTATACCAAATCTCAATTAAACGACCAAAATTTGACACATGTACAATCTTAACTAAACATTTTAAATTAAAATAAGGAGTAATAGACAAAAATAAAGCAAAATAAAAAAAATACCGCTCCATAACCGGTTCTACCTAGGACATTGTGCCATTTTTGTTTTTGCATTTTAATCTTAAATTAAGAAAAAGATGTACATATCATGCATCATTATGACCCAAAAATATTCAAATAATTAATATTAATACTAATATAATATTTTATGCCAACAAAAGAAAGTAAATCATTAAAATAATTAATATTAATAATAATATAATATTTTATGGCAACAAAAGCAAATAAATCATTATTAAAGTTTTTACACACCTAATAAAGCTAAAATGACAAATCTTGTCAAAATAACTTAAATTGACTTAATTGCATATACTTAATTAATCAAATGTTGCCAAATTTATAATAAACTATAAAATAATAAACTAATCATAAACTTACTAATATAATTTATTTTTGTAGGGAAGAAGACTAAAAAGATACATCAAATTAATTTTTAAAACACTTTCTTGGACAATATAGTACCAAAGCATCACCAAACAAGCAATTAAAACAAAATTCAAAATTTTTGAACTTTCCAAACAGCACCAGCTGAAAAATTCCATCTGAAATGTCTTACAAATTTTCCTCAAAAAGACCATGCCTCTCATGTAACCAATGAAAATTTAAAAAATTTAAAATCAGTGTTACACCGTAATAATTAATCCCACTGTCTCTTCTATATATAAAAAGCACCCTTGAGCCCCACTCTTCTCCACCATTTTCAGCCATTAGAGAGTGAGAGAGAGACCAAAATTTTTTGAAGTGCTCCAAGGGAAGAAAGAACAAGAAAGGAGGAAAGAAGGAGGAGGAGTTAGGAAGGCCTATAGAAGTCGCAAAGTCAAGTCATTTCATCATTCTACTTAGAGATCTATCTACAAGGTAAGGAAATCTCTAAACTCACTAAACTTTCTCATCTCAAACTCCCTTCAACGCATCTCTAAAAACAAACTCAAGAATAAGAATCTAAACATAAGTTAAAGGGTGTCATACTAAGATATTAGGGATTGTTCTAAATCTTTATGGTTTGCTATGTGTTGGTATATTTTTTCTTTGATTTTCATGACATATCAAAGTTCGGGAGTTTTGATATTTAAGTATACAAACCATGCATGCAAAGAAAATGGGCAAAAACATAACATACACCATGCTAAGATGCTAGAACGCAACATGACTTGAGTTTTGAGACTTTTGCTCTCTATCCTGATTTTTGAAAAATCATAACTAATATTAGAAAAATCTTCTGAGTGTGTGCTTTACGTTAAAATATAGATTTTTGTGTTATCGTTCATCTAAAATTTTTTTGAACTGATTTGAATGGATATGTGAGACCCTGTACCGTTTCATTTTGATATATATGCATATTCGGTGTTTTGATGCCTTTTTAGCATTTTTACTTTGATATGCTTATATGCATTTTGACGCATGTTTTGGTTGAAATAAGCATGCGGAGTTGTTTCCGGGGTTTACAGGGAGTTTCTGTGCGAATTTCAAAAATTTAAAAAAAAAAAATTTTTTTGCAGGCCTATAAATATCTGCAGTTAGATATTTTCAAAACCTAACTTTTAAGTTTCTTTCAAATTCTCTATGCCTTCTCTCTAACATCTTGGGAGCCCGGGACTCAATTTTCAACGATCCAATAGCGGATCCTTGCTATTAGCATTGTGGTCTACGCATCCATCCAGACCGATTTTGATTTAGATGAAACTCGAATTTGCACGTAGATCGAGGCGTCAGGTTTTTGTCCCAACAAGGTAAGGTCTTAGATTCTGCTGCTGTATAAGGGTGTAATATGTAATCTTGTGCACTTCTACCGTTTAAAAATGTATGAAAATGTGATTTATGTTCTAGATCCAGTTTTGGGTTAAAAATTTTTTTTGGTATTTCGGTTGAATGAAATTGGGTGTTGGATGTTCCTCGTGAGGGTTTGTGAAAGCCTTGGACTCAGGTATGCCTTTAGGTATCAAAACGGGTGTTTTTGAAGCTTAGTTTGAGGATTGGAGGTCAAAATCGTAATTAAAACCATTTTCTAGGCAAATTCAGTCGACTGGACCCATGAGTTCAGTCGACTGGATCTTGAGTTGGGAGGTTCAGTCGACTGGACTCGATGGGTCAGTCGACTGAAGTGCCTTGGGTTGAAAAATATTATTTTTCCAGTGTGTTTTCCAGTCGACTGGAGTTAGGGTCCAGTCGACTGAAATACTTGCTGTTTGCTTTGGCATTTTTGGTGGTTCTTTTGGGAAAAAAGGTTGGGTTACTTTGAGAAAAAGGGTTGGTTTTTGATGAAAAACGTGTTTACTGGAGGTTTGGAGCTAACCTTTGGGGTTGAGGCTCAATTTCTAAAATGTTTTGATGAAAATATGGTTTCACATATTTGGTTTGATCTCCATGGTTCATGGATTGGATCTTTTATACATATGTTGTATAGTTTTGAAACTTATGTTTTTACATGTTATGTTTTGATCTCCATATTAATGGATGTATTTGTATATGCATGTACAATGTATATTTGAGAAATATTTTTGTAGTCGAGTAATGATTTGATTTTTAGAAGATTATCTAGATGTACCGGGATGACAAGTATTTGGCATGAGTTGCCCTTGGTGTAAGTCCGAAAACGTGTGCAGCGTAAGTGCTTTGTACCTTCGGGTTAGTCCCCATAAATTGAGTGGTTGGTGCTCTGTACCCTCGGCTTTCGGGCCCGTTAATTGAGCTTTACGTTGTGGTGCTCCGTATAGAACTTGTGTTTATCTAACTGGTCCCATGATGTATTGGGATTAGATAATGGACATAGGTCTATCATTGTTACCTCTGTAGTGTGATGGAATCGGTACAAATGATCATATTCTTCTTCTTTTTCCACGACGGTAAATTCCGTGAGGGAACAAAGTTTTGATTACTATTTTTCCTTAACTGTGGTGGTTTATTTTCATTATCTGCAGAACATGATTTTAAGGATTGAAAATAGGGGTTTTATGAAATAAAACCGCTTTGAGACTCGTGGTAGTCTGATGGAAAACTGCTTTGGGTTTTGTGGTTGAGTTCGCTCCCACCATATGATTGCATATCCTGCTTTACAGCTTTATAGTCTGTTTTCTATTGGGCTTCGGCTCACGAGTGGAATTTTCTATAAAACCATTTTTAGATGATGCTGTGGATGAGGAGTAGCTTTGGTGGTGCCCGCAGTGGCGGAAGACTTTTATAGTTTTCCTTTTTGGTATGCTTGTTCCTGAAGGCAGGTTGTGTACGCCGTAAGGCGATATACTGTATGCATGTTGGAACTATATGTTATCTATATATGAGAGATATACTTTGTTGGGTATTCCGTTAGTTTCAACAGGCGGATTTCAATGTATGAAAACCTATATTTTCATATAAAACGGATGTTTGGTGAAGTTTCTCGTGACCCCGAGTTTTGGGGCGTGACAATTTGGTCTCAGAGCTCAGGGTTGGAATACCTAAGAGCCATGGGAAAAAGGGTTTATCACCTGGTGAAGTTAATTGTGTATGCTTGCTTGCATGTATTTAAACGTTGCTTTATAACATGCTAATAGCTTTCTGAGCATGATAGTGTGTATATTTGGGTATGAAGGTTGAATCTCAGGATTGATGAGTCTTGCCTTAGGCGTTTGGAATAACAAATTTGGAAGCCAAGTTAGAAACTCGTATGGCCGACGTGTTTTCTAGCAAGGAATCTGACTAGGTTATCCATATTGACGAGTCTGTCTTGTTAGTTCTCCTCGGTATGTGAGACGTGTTTACATAATCTTAAGTGGCTATGTGATAGCATGATTATGTGTTTATGTTACGTAGTAGCATGTTGTAGGGAAGCTTATCATGTTATATTGTTTTCTATAGAACTATGTCCACGCGGGGAGTGCGGGGACGGGGTTGTGGCCGAGGCCGTAGCCGAGGACGTGCTTAAGCTCAGCTTCCAGAGGAAGGAAACATTCCTGCCCCACAGGAACAAGTGGGTGGTGCTGATATGAGCAGTGCTGATGTTGTTCATGAGATGTTAGCTACTATACGAGCGATGGCTAAAGCTACCAGGGCTAGTATGAGGGCTCCTGACCCGAGGGATTTTGTGGCCATGTGGGAGTTTTGGCGGTTGGAACCTCTGACCTTTTCTGAGGAGCCGGACCCCAAGGTGGCTACTGAGTGGTTAGAAGTGACCACGACGATCTTCGATACTCTGGATATCGAGGAGGATGCTCTTCCCGTAATGTTGGCGGCGTTCCAACTACGGGAAGATGCTAGAGAGTGGTGGAAGTTTGCCAAGACCACTGTGGATGACACGTGGGCTGCTTTCACGAGAGTCTTCCAGGAGAAGTATTTCTCGAGATCTTCAAGGGATACTTATCGAGAGGAGTTCCTCTCCCTTATTCAGGGGAACCTTTTTGTGGTCCAGTATGCGGCCAAGTTAGCAAATCAGTCGCGGTTCGCACTTGAGATGGTATCTATAAAGGAGTTGCGCACTCGAAGGTTTGGGAGGGGACTTCGACCTACTATCAAGGATAGAGTTGCTGCTCTAGATGTGGAGGTGTATATCAAGTTGGTGGAAGCGGCTATCCTGGTAGAGAACTCGTTGGCAGACAGTCGTAGGGTTGGAGAGGGTAAGAGCCAGCAGGACAGTGGGGATACACAGCATCAGGGGTGCAGGAACAAGCACCGGAGGTCGTCTAGACCTAGTTCTCATTTTGCCGGGTTGTATCAGCCGTAGTCGTCCACATGTACACCTTTAGTGGCTTCGACAGGAAGGCTAGAGCAGAGAGGATTGATCTATTATCGCTGTGGACGGCCAGGGTATTGTTCAGTTGAGTGCCCGCAAAAGGGCCAGACTCAGAGTTCAGCACCCGTCCAGTCGCAGGCGAGAGACCCACCTATCTGTTTTGGGTGTGGTTAGTCCGAACATATTCGCAGATACTGTTCCAGAGAAGGGAATGCCCGAGGTGCGACAGGAGTACCAGCTGCTTCACCAATACAGAGGTGACAGGCTCCGTAGCAGCTTAGGCTCAGACGTCTAGGTTTGCGGAAGGAGGTGCTTCAGCGCAGTCGGTGAGGCAACCATCGACTCGAGGTTATGGTGGGCAGACCAGACTACCACAGGCCAGGGCTTACGTTCTTACTGATCCCGGTGCTTCTAAGGCACCAATTGGACCTAATGTTGTAGCTACTCCAACCATGATCAGATGTACTCTTCTAGTCTTTAGATCATGGGCCAGTGTTCTCATCGACACAGGAGCATCACATTCTTTTATCTCTTCTGCTTTTGCATCTGCATTGGGGTTACGAATAGACCTGCTGGGTAGTGCATTGAGTGTAGAGACCCCTGTTAGTGGAAATGTGGTGTTGAGTAGAGTTTGCAGGTCTTGTGAGTTAGGAGTCGCCGGTCGTTGTTTAGTGTTTGATTTTATCATTCTAGACATGACCACGTTTGATGTCATCTTAGGGATGGACTGGCTGACTACCTACCGTGCCTTTATAGATTGTGAGCGACGGAGAGTGTCGATCTGTACGCCGGACGGTGACTGCTTCTACTTTGTGGGTGATCGGGATGAGGGCCTGATGTCTATGCCAGGTGTCACTCAGGTTCGAGGAGATTTGGGTTCCCACTTTTCTGCTCTCAGGTTAGATGAGCCGATTGGGGTTCAAGGAGTGTTACTCCATGAGGTGTGTGACTATCCGGACATCTTTCCTGATAATTTGTTTGAGTTTCCAGCAAGCCGAGATGTGGAGTTCTCTATTGATCTTGTTCCGGGAGCTGCCCTTACATCTATGCCATCGTATCGCTTTGCACCTGCTGAGTTGCGAGAACTCAAGGTACAGTTACAAGAGTTTCTTGACAAGGGGTTTATACGCCCGAGTACATCGCCGTGGGGAGCTCCAGCGCTCTTTGCAAGAAGAAGGATGGTTCGTTGTGGTTGTGTATAGACTACAGGACGTTGAACCAGGTGACGGTGAAGAACAAGTATCCGATGTCGCGGATTGGTTACTTATTTGATCAGTTGAGCGGTCCCATTGCTTTTCGAAGATTGACTTGAGGTTAGGGTATCATCAGCTGAGAATCAGGGATGAGGACATAGCAAAGACCACCTTTCGGACTCGTTATGGTCACTACGAGTTTCTAATTATGCTGTTCGGTTTGACGAACACCCCTGCTACATTTATGGGTTTGATGAACCGTATCTTCCACCCTTATTTAGACAGTTTTGTAGTTGTGTTCATGGAAGACATTCTGGTTTCTTCACCCACGAGGGAGATGCACGAGGAGCATCTGCACGTTGTTCTACAACTTCTGAGAGAACATCGCTTGTATGCGAACTTTGAGAAGTGCAAGTTTTAGATGACGGAGGTGAGATTCCTTGGACACGTGGTGTCAAAGGATGGAGTATCAGTGGACTCGTCGAAGACTGATGCAGTGACGGATTGGCAGTGACCAAAGAATGTTTTTGAGAACCGTAATTTTTTGGGGCTGGCAGGTTATTATCGACGGTTCGGGAAAGACTTCTCTAGGCTTGCAGCACCGATGATGCGTTTGACGCGAAAGGGAGTCACATTTGTATAGAGCGAGTCTTGTGAGTCAGCTTTCCAAGAGCTGAAGAGGAGATTGACCAGTGTGCCAGTGCTGATTATTCCTGAGCGAGGTTTGGGTCACAGTGTACTACGATGCTTCATATGAGGGTTTGGGTTGCGTTCTGATGCAGGAAGGAAAGGTTGTAGCTTATGGATCCCGACAGTTGAAGACACATGAGAGGAACTACCCGACACATGATTTGGAGTTGGCAGCCATGGTCTTTGCCTTGAAGACATGGCATCACTATCTCTATGGTAAGCGTTTCGAGGTCTTCTCTGATCACAAGAGCCTAAAGTACTTGTTTTCACAGAAGGGCTTGAATCTTCTTCAACGACGATGGATGGAGTTGTTGGAAGACTACGACTTTGATTTGCAGTACCATTTGGGTAAGGAAAATGTCGTAGCTGATGCACTTAGTAGGAGGTTTTATGGCTCGTTAGCTTCTGTGGCTATACGAGAATGGATTATGCTTGCAGATGTTGGGGAGTTTGATCTATGTCTTAGGGAAGCAGGGGGAGGTGCGACCTTATATGCTGTTGCTTCACAACCCGCTTTAGTTGCACGTGTGTTAGAGGCTCAAAGGACTGATCAGGAGGCTCAGATGATACGGGACCGTATTGCTAGTGGGACAGACACAGCAGGATGGGTGGTGAGTTTCGATTAGAGTCTGAGGTTATCAGGGCGGTTGTTTGTGCCAGAGTCGTGCCGTGCTGAGTGCTACACGAGTTTCATCACTCACGTCTTGCAGTGCATCCGGGGGGCACGAAGATGTATCACGATCTATGCCGTTAGTTCTGGTGGACGGGAATGAAGAGGGATGTAATCCAATTCGTTTCTCGCTACTTTACTTGCAAGCAAGTAAAGGTGGAACACCAGAGACCGGCAGGATTGTTGCAGCCATTGCTTGTTTCTGAGTGAAAGTGGGAGAATGTCACTATGGATTTTGTATCAGGACCTCCTCATTCGCCGAAGGTACATGATGCGGTTTGGGTTGTGGTCGATAGGTTGACGAAGTCATCACATTTTCTTCCCATTCGAGTGAGAGATTCGGTGGAAAGATTGGGTAGGTTGTATGTTCAGGAGATAGTCCGACTACACAGAGTACCTGTGACTATTGTTTCTGATCGAGGCCCACGCTTTACATTGCGCTTTTGGCAGAGTCTTCAGGTGGCCTTAGGGACGAGCTTGATTTTTAGTACAGCTTTTCATCCTCAGATCGACGGTCAGTCTGAGAGGACCATTCAGATTTTGGAGGACATGCTGAGAGCCTGTGTGCTTGATTTTTGGGATTCTTGGGAGGATCATCTATCATTGACAGAGTTTGCATACAACAACAGCTATCAGTCTAGTATTGAGATGGCACCATATGAGGCTTTGTATGGTAGACCGTATAGATCGCCTGTGTGTTGGACAGAGGTGGGAGAGACCGCTATTTTGCGACCCGATCTAGTGTGAGAAATGACAGAGGTGATTACAGTGATTCGTTAGTGACTGGTGACAGCTCAGAGCCGCCAGAAGAGTTATGCTGGTCTGAGGACGAGACCGTCAGAGTTTGTTGTGAGGGATCATGTGTTTCTGAAGGTTTCGCCTCGCAGAGGGTTGATGAGGTTTTGTCGTAGCGGGAAGCTATCACCACGTTTTATTAAACCGTTCGAGATCTTGGAAATGATTGGGGCGGTAGCATATCGTCTGGCTTTGCCACCTCAATTAGCATCTGCGCATAACGTCTTTCACGTGTCTATGCTTCGGAGGTATGAGCTTGATCCCTCACATGTCCTGGATTGGACTGAGTTACTGGTTGATGAGGATGTGACGTATGAGGAGCGTCCCATGAAGATTCTAGATATGAAGGAACATGTGTTGCTGGGGAGAAGGATTGCTTATGTCAAAGTTCAATGGCTTCATCACGGGTTGAGGAAGCGACTTGGGAGCTTGAGTCTGGGGTTCGTACGAGATACCTGGAGTTGTTCACCTCATGACCTTGTAGTGAATTTCGGGGGTGAAATTCCATAAGGGGGGAGAGTTGTGAGACCCTGTACTGTTTTATTTTGATATATATGCATATTCGATGTTTTGACACCTTTTTGGCATTTTTTCTTTGATATGCTTATATGCATTTTGATGCATGTTTTGGTTGAAATAAACATGCGGGGTTGTTTCTCGCGGTTGAAGGGAGTTTCTGTGCGAATTTTAAAAATTAAAAAAAAAAGATTTTTTTGGAGGCCTATAAATATCTGGAGTTAGATATTTTCAAAACTTAACTCCTAAATTTTCTCCAAATTTTCTTTGCCTTCTCTCTAACTTCTCGGGGGCCCGGGGCTCGATTTTCAACAATCCAATAGCGGATCCTTGCTATTAGCATCGTGGTCTACGCATCCATCTAGACGGATTTTGATTTCGACGAAGCTCGGATTTGCATGAAGATCGAGGCATCGGGTTTTTGACCCAACGAGATAGGATCTTAGATTCGACTGCTGTATAAGGGCGTAATATGTAATCTTGTGCACTTCTACCATTTAAAAATGCATGAAAAGCTGATTTATATTTTAGATCCAGTTTTGGGATAAAATTATTTTACGGCGTTTCGGTTGGATGAAATTGGGTATTAGATGTTCCTGATGAGGGTTTGTGATAGCCTTGGGCTCGGGTATGCCTTTAGGTATTAAATCGGGTTTTTTTGAAGCTTGGTTTGAGGATTGGAGGTCAAAACCGTAGCTAAAACTATTTTCTGGGCAAATTCAGTCGACTGGACCCATGAGTTCAGTCAACTGGATCTTGAGTTGGGAGGTTCAATTAACTAAACTTGATCGGTCAGTCGACTGAAGTGCCTCGGGTTGAAAAATATTATTTTTCCAGTGTGTTATTAAGTCGACTAGAGGTGGGGTCCAGTCGACTAAAATACTTGTTGTTTGCTTTGGCATTTTTGGTGGTTCCTTTGGAAAAAAGGTTGGGTTTCTTTGAGAAAAAGGGTTGATTTTTGATGAAAAACGTGTTTACTGGAGGTTTAGAGTTAACCTTTGGGGTTGAGGCTCAATTTCTAAAACATTTTGATGAAAATATGGTTTCACATATTTGTTTTGATATCCATGGTTCATGGATTGGATCTTTTATACATATATTGTATAGTTTTGAAACTCAAGTTTTTACATGTTATGTTTTGATCTCCATGTTGATGGATGGATCTGTATATGCATATACAATGTATATTTGAGAAATGTTTTCGTAGTCGAGCAATGATTCAGTTTTTAAAAGATTATCTAGATGTACCGGGATGACGGGTATTTGGCACGAGTTACCTTCGGTGTAAGTCCGGACACGTGCGCAGCGTAGGTGCTCTGTACCTTTGGGTTAGTCCCCGTATATTGAGTGGTTGGGGTCTCTATGCCCTCGGATTTTGGGCTCGTCAATTGAGCTTTACGATGTGCTGCTCCGTATAAAACTTGTGTTTATCTAACCGGTTCCATGACGTATGGGGATTAGAAAATGGACAGGGGTCTATCGTTGTTACCTTTGTCGTGTGATGGAGTCGGTACATAGGATCATATTCTTCTTTTTTTTTTCTACGACAGTACATTCCATGAGGGAACAAAGTTTTGATTACTGTTTTTCCTTAACTGTGGTGGTTTATTTGCATTATCTGTAGAACATGGTTTTAAGGATTGAAAACAGGGGTTTTATGAAATAAAACCGTTTTAAGACTCGTGGTAGTCTGATAGAAAACTATTTTGGGTTTTGTGGTTGAGTTTGCTCGAACCATATGATTGCATATCCTGCTTTAAACCTTTATAGTCTGTTTTCTATTGGGCTTCAGCTCACGGGTGAGATTTTTTATAAAACCATTTTTAGGTGATGTTGTGGATGAGGAGTAGCTTTTGTGGTGCCCGCGGTGGCAAAAGACTTTTATAATTTTTCTTTTTAGTATGCCTGTTCCTGAAGGCAGATTTTGTACGCCGTAAGGCGATATAATATATGCATGTTGGAACTGTATGTCTTCTATATATGAGAGATATACTTTGTTGGGTATTCCATTGGTTCCAACAGGCGGATTTCAATGTATGAAAACCTATATTTTCATATAAAATGGATGTTTTGTGGATTTTCACATGAACCCAGATTTTGGGGCATGACAGGATAAACCTCGAGATGTGGCCTTTCTATCAAAATATGTCGTTTTCAGATCAGTTTGTGTTGCAGTGTTAAAAATCCTATTTTTAAATGTGAACTGAGCTTAGGTATCTTCATGAAAGTTGTGGCCAACATCTTTATCTAGCTGCTCACCAAAACTGAGCCTCCTTTTTTGAGTTTTGAATGGTCAAATCACCTCTGAAATTCTTTGTACATGTTTAGTGATTAAAATGACTTTCTGTCACATATTTTTGTGTGGTTCAAAATCTTTATTTTTAATGATTTTTTCCAAAAGTGGTCTTCATGAAAAATGTTAGGGACATTTCAACTAGTTGCTGTCTAATCATTTTCGTTGAGTGTTATGGCACTTCCTGAATACATTTTCTTAATCAAGTTATTTCTCCAAAATTTTTCTTAAGAACTACCTAGAGCAATCTTCATGAGATTTGTAGAGAACAGCTTGAACTAAAACATATTCAAAATTGAGCTTGAGAAGACTTGTTTTGATATCCCAAATCCAAGACCGACAGAGACCCATTTTTGAGTAAATTCCTAAGTGCTATTGAACCATTTTCTCTTGCGAAGGACAAATCACCTAGTTGTTTTAGGATTTAGCTAAAGTCTTCTTCATGAACGTTGTAGAGAATATTTTTATATAGTTTGTGACCATAAACCAGAATTTAATTCCAAGTCTAAATGCCTCAAAAAGTTGCTGCAATTTGCAAATCAGTAGTTGAAAATTAACTAGTTAAGTGTTAAGTGTTTGGTGAAGCACACTTTTGTTGTTTGAAATGATTTACATGGTTTATTTGATTTAAAATATGTGAATAATAATTTAATGCAATTATATGATGAAAAATGGCATTTCCATGAGATTAGAACCATGCTTTTGAATGTTGTACCCTATACTTTAAGTAGTTGTACTTTATGCTTTAAGTACTTGCACCACATGATTTAAATGCTTGTACCTCATGCTATGTTGAGTTGTACACCCTGTCATGCTTAGTTTCATATCATGCTATTATTAGTTATTCTTCAGGATATAAGTTGTTATACCATGAACATTTTGATTATGGTACTGGAGACATCTTGTGGATTACCCCTTGTACACTTTGAGTTGTACCTTGAATATGGTCGATGTGGGGGAAGGTTGACCTTTTTATCTTGATCAGTAAATCCTTGTTGATGGGGGTGTTAACGATGAACCATGTACGTCCTAAGTCATGTTACGTCTTGAGCCGTGTCACGTCTTAAGCCGAATGGCCATTATATGCCGTTGTGATCTGGAACGTTGACGTATAGGAACCTAACATATGGGAATATAACGGTGCCATTAAGATTCATTCTTATGTTGGGTATGTTAATAATGGACCATGTATGTCCTGAGCTGTGTTACATCCTGAGCCATGCCACATCTTGAGTCGATCGGCCGCTATATGCCGCTGTGATCGGGAACGTTAGTGTATGGGAGCCTAACATATGAGAACGTAATGGTGCCACTCGAAATTCAATTGGTTGATTTATAGTCAGGTTGGCATATGCATTTGCATTGTATTTTTCATTACATTCCACGCATGATTAGTTGTTTTATATGTACGTACTTACTATACGTATATCTTCAAGTTTGCTTGTCTCCTTAATATATAAATGCTCTAGGTGTTGTGTGGAATGTGAATTGGTGATTTTGTACTGTGAGTTTGGTTAGAGAGTTTGAAGAGTTTTCTTTTAGGCTTTTTGTGAGACCTTGACCCGTTTTCTTTTTTCGGCGTTTTCGGATGCGCATTACGTGTTTTCATTTGAGTATATTTTTATAGCTTTTGATGCATGATCGGGCTTAGATATACATGCGGGGTAGGTTCTCGGGGCTGTGGGCCATTGTGGCGAAAATTTTAAATATTAAAAAAAAAGATATTTTGGAGGCCTATAAATATCTGGAGTTAGATATTTTCGAAAGACAATTTTCAAAACTTCTCCAACAAACTTCCTATTTTCTCTCTGCCTTCTCTCTAGGTTCCTATTTTCTCTCTGCCTTCTCGGTAGCTTCCTTATTATTGGCATTGTGGTCTACGCGTTCATCCGGACAGAATTCCATTTCGACAAAGCTCAATTTTGCACGTGGATCGAGACGTCGAGTTTTGAACTCACCGAGGTAGGATCCTAGACTCTCATGTCTTGTAATGGTGCTATGTGTAATCGTGTGCGTTTTTACCGGTTAAATTGTATGAGATTTGATTTTGTTTCAAAAGTTGGGTTTTGGGGTTTAAACTTGTTTTTCGTCGATTTCGGTGAATGTTCGTGAAGATGTGTGTGTTGAACGGGTGGCGTGCGTTGTGCGTGTTGCACGGGAACGCACGGGTTGCGTGCGTTGTATGTGTTGCACGGGTTACGTGCGTTGTGTGTGTTGCACAGTTGTGTGCGTTGCCTAGATAGGGGCTGCAATCCTTCGATGAAAGTTCGAAAAGATTCATGGCTTGCATGAACTGCATTATGGGACGGATAGAACAATTTTCTTAAAAATGTATTATCGGCCTACAGGAGTCGAAATACTGTATTAACGGCCTACGGGAGTCGTAGTACTGGAATCGTTTTCAAGGCTCTGATGAGTCAAAAAATGGTTTTTATCCTCGCTTTTCCATTTATTATGAAAATTGTTTTTAATAGCTCTTATGAGTCGTGATCTAAAACCGTTTTCAAACTATTTTCAAGGCTTGAAAGAGAGTCTAAACCTGCACTTCGATTTCCTAGCATGTTTTGTTTATATTGTATGCTTATTTAGTTTCTTCTGAGCCTTGGCTCATGGTGTGGGATTTGCTTTTTCTTCAGGTACCGGTCACGCTGGTTGATCTAGAGGTGCTGGAGAGGTGGAAGAGTTATAGTTTTCTTTTTTGATTCTATTTGTATCGTGTATCCTTAATACATGTTTCTCGACGTTGGAGCCTTGTATTGTATGCCATTTGGCGTTGATATACAATGCATGTATGTTTTATTTTGAGAGTGTATTATCGGGTTGACTGTTTGTGGGTGTTTCACGTTACCCGGAGTTTGGGACGTGACACTTTTGCTCATGGTTTCATGTCATAGGTGATGAAGGAGGTTTCCACGAAGAAGAATATGTTGACCAGGGTGAGTTCACGGAGCAAACAGACCCGGGTGAAGCTTAGATGAAGAGCTCTACGCTTCTTGTTTCTTTCTTTATAGTTTTCTGAGCATTCTTTGTAATTTTTGTAATCTCCTTTGTGAAACTGTAATGCTTATGTATTTTACAAGCTATTTGAGACTCAAATGATGTAATATTATAATGATTATCTATGAATGAAACGTTAGCATAACCCTATTTGTATGTATTTGTATGTCTTAATGTACCTGGGAGCTGGGCCATCACACAAGGCAACCCATGCCAAACTGCATTTACATCACCTAACTACTCACTTGAAACTCAAATGAACGTCCTCTTTTTGTTCTTTTGAAACGCCAAGCCTTCTAAGTCAAATTGAATACCCAAAGACACCTAAGGGTATGCCTTTGAAAAGTGGAAACATCATGTAACATCCCGGTACAAATCCTAATTATAACAACCCAGTTTATAACGACTAGAGTAGTGATCCAACCCAAATTCTAGCATTAGCGACAGTTAGTTAACAAGATCTTTGACCCTAACTCGGCCCAAAAATCCTAATTTGATCTGAAAACCCTAAAGAGATCAAATGCTGAGAGGTAAAATCCTAATACACAGAGAAGACTCTTAATATCCTAAATTAAGTAAATAACTTGAAATATGAGGTTAAAAATCAAAAAAATTTATAATTAGGGTAAAATGACCATTTTGCCTCTAGTACAGCAAAAAGTCTTAAAAATTCAAAATTTTACACATGGACACCCTAAATCAGATATTGAAATACAATTAAGTAACAAAAAACAAAATAACATCAAAAAATAACAAAAATGCCCTTAGTGACCGGCCACATTGGAGTTTGTGCTCAAAAAGTAACTTTTTGCAATTTTTAAGCTTAAAAATGAGAAACAATTGTATAAATTAAGTATTATTATGACCCAAGACTTTCTATACAAGTAATATACATAATAATATAATATTATAGACCAACAAAGGCAAACAAATCTTTATTAAAATTCTTACACACTTAAATAAGTCAAAAAGTCACATCTAATCAAAATACATTAAAATATCTTAATTACCTACATTTTAACAATTAATTATTGTCAACATTTTTATAAACTATAATAATAATAACAGTAAAATAATTCATTTTAGTAAGCTATAAGACCAAAAAGATACATCAAATGAATTTTAAAAATATTTTCTTGAACAATTTAGTGCCATAATACCACAAAATAAGCAATTAAACTACAATTTGAGCACATAAACCAACGAAGCAGTCCCTTAGCCGAATTCGTCTCTTCCCATCTGCAAAATTCAGATTTTCAATGCCTCAAGAATAACCCACCTCCCATGCATCTAATTAAAATTTATGAAATTTAAATTAAAGCTTACATATCATCATTAAACCCACCATTGAGTGTTCTTGAGGAGTTTTACAAGTTTGAGAAGAGAAAGAAGAAGAAGAAGAAGGAAGGTCCAAGAAAGAAAGGTCTTTGGAGACCAACGTTACACATAGCCAAGTCCCTAAGCCATTCTCCATTCATTAGGTCCTTAAACATGAAAGTAAATCCCCTAAATCCTTCTGATATACTCTCATGAAATAACCCTCAATCCATCTCTATAATCAACCCTAAAGATAACAAACAAGGAATAACTCGAAAAGGCGTCGTAGGTTTGAATAATGGACTGTTTGTGTATGATCAAGCTTTGCATGTGTATATTTTTGAGTTTTATGGCTAAAATATGTTCTGGAGTTTTGGTTTGTATGAGTTTATGACATGCATGTAAAGAAAATACTTAAAAAATGAACCCAACAAGAGCTAAGTTGTCAAAACCCTAATCAACCTGATTTTCTAGGCATGCGAACATTTTTCTACCAACTTGAAAACATCATAACTAATTGTAAAAAAATGATCTTAAAGTTATTTTTATGTCCCGACCTATATTTTTATGTTCTCTATCATACAAAATTGGTTTGAAGTGATTTCGTTGAGTAAAACTCCAGATATACAATTTTTACCAAAGAGTGTCAGACCATGACCACTCTGAGTTAAAGTCCTAAAACCCCTAAGTTAGAGTGAGAACCGAGCTTTGGTTAAAACATAGCACTTGTAGATAACACATTTATCTTACTTTCCACCAAAACTGAGCCACAAATATGAAATCTTTATAGGTCAAAACACCTCCCAAAGTCACTATTGAGATTTAGTGACTAACATAGCCCTCTGTCACACACTTTTGTGGGACCAAAAATCTAAGTTCTTAGTAGCAAAATGCAAAAGTGGTAAACATGAAAAATGTAGCTAACATATTAAACTAAATATGGAGCAAAAATCAGCCAAAAATACCCTCGGATGGTACCCCAAAGGTTTTGAGCATTCTCTGTTAAAAACCTATTCTGCATACCCTTTTTAGGCTGACTGAACCCACTTCATAAATTGGCCAAAATCACCAATTGGTTCCACACAATGTGCCCTAGCACAAAACACAAAACTTGTAGATGACACCTTAAGATAAAACGTCACCAAATATCAGACCCATAGTCTTTGAATTGATGCCCCAAGTTCGTGTCCAACAGAGGCCTAAATTCTGCGTTTTCCTCTGTAAAGTGCTGAATGGTTTTCACTTAAATAAAATAAATGCCCTTTTATCCCTAGGATCTGACCTTAGTGTTAAACATGAAAGTTGTACAAACTATTTTTATTTAATTTGTGTTCAAAAATCAGAAATTAAATCCATACCTAGGTAACTTAAAACAGTGCTGTAATTTTAAATTTGACAATTAATCACTTATTTAAATTTAGCTAGGTGTTTGAGTGGCATGTTACTTTGTGAAACCTGAATATATGGGCTTTATATAAACATTGTGAATGATTGGTGTATAAAAATGATAATTTTGTTGAAATGACCCCATGTCGATAGTTTGATTCTATGTCACATAAATTATAGTTATGCTTCTCATGCTTGTACTTTCTGCTTTAGCGAGTTGTACCCTGTGCCATATCGTGTTTATATGCCATGCTATGATTAATTGTAAACAAGAAGCATATCACACACCCTGAGCATTGTTACACTTTCATCTTGGGTTATTTGCACTTGGAGCAACTTGTGGGTTGCATCCTGTACATTGGTTTTTGGTTAATTCGTACCTCGGTCTTATTTATGGGAATTTGGTTTCTGTCGCTCCTTGAGTTATGGTTATATTATAGAAGTGGTGTTGACAATGGGCCATATACGTCCTTAGCCGTGTAACGTCCAGAGCCGTATCATGTCCTGAGTCGAGCAACCGCTATACGCTGCTATGATCGGGAACCCTGCTGAACGGGAACCTAATGTACGGGAACGTAGTGGTACCATTTGGGTTATTATATAGGATATGTTGACTTTGGACCATATATGTCCTAAGTCGTGTTATGTCCTGAGCCGTGCCACGTCTTGAGCCGAACGTCTGATATACGCCGTCGTGATCGGGAATGTTAGTGTGCAAGAGCCTAACGCACGGGAATGTAATGGTGTCACTCAAAATTCAATTGATTGATTTATAATAGGGTTGGGCAACTGCATTACATTCATCTGCATCACGAACTCGCATATTTGTTCTTACATATGCTTACCCTGTTGAAAACGTTAAATTGTTTGTCTATTTGGCCTTAAAATTGTATTGGGTATTATATGATACGTATTATAGGATATTTTATTGTGAGGTTGTTAGACGGTTTAGAGAATTTTCTTTTGGGATTTGGCTCATGGCATTCGTGCCACAGGTGAGTGTGATGAGTTCCTCTCCCCCGAAGAAGAAGACGGAATAGAAGAACAGAGTGAGTGGCAGAAGCTAGCGGACCCCGACAATGCTAGCTGAAGAATTGGGTTTTTAGCTTTAGCTCTTTTTGTTCAGTTTTCAAGGGCGTATTGTAGTTTTTGTTAAATTTTCTAGTAAAATTGTAATCGTTATGTACTTATAAACAGTTCAGAACTCTTAATGATGTAATATTTATGATATCTAAATATGAATGAATGGCTAGAATATCCTCCTTATCTATACTTATGTATTTCCTGACGTGCCCGGAGGACGGGACGTCACACATCACCCGAAAAATAGTATCGAAACTTATAAATTCAAAAAAAATACCCTCTCAGCCAGATCGTTCCATCGGTCTGAGGACCGACCGATCGGTCTTTCACAGCCCTCAATACTTATTGATTTACAAGCGAGATACCGTGAACTCAACATGACTGCTCGACCGATCTTTCCTTGTGTTCAAAATTCTGTTTGTTGTTTTCAAACCCTACACTTGGCTAAATTCTCTCATAGTCAAAAAGGGCATGCTAGGGTCACAAGATACAATCAAATTGATGTGAAAAGCATCGCCAACCATAAAAATTTAAAGGGGTACAAAACATAGCATTCATTTAACTAAGAACTTATACAAATAAATTCTAAAACCACCAAAAAGATTACATGCTTCAAAGTTCAAAACAAAACACCGGGTCTTAAGACCCTACATCCATAAAAGTGGGATTACGACATATGTTTTTGAAAAGATAATACAATAAAACAACTTCAAAAATACACGTACGAAGCGCGATGTCGCCAGATGTTCACCTGTACCGAAAATGGTATTATATAAACACCGTGAGCTAAAGCCCAATAGGATAAGACTAAAGATGAATAAAGTATGATATGCAAGGAAAATTAATATTTACAACTTCCACGACCATTATGTTCGATGCGGTACCCATCAATACATGCATTCACACCATTACTATTCGGCTTGAAAGCCACTTTCGTCCCAGTTATTAACAAATCCCATACATACGTGTCCACAGACTTATGAAGGACCGCCTTGCCACTCAGGCTAATTTCATCTTATAAGTTAACAATGCCACTAAGGCTAATGTCGTTACACAGACAAATCACATCACACAGCTTAGGCTACAACAATTCCTCCTTGCCAATATTAACACACGGGTTAAATAAGCTACACAAGCTAATCAATAGCAATTTCACATTGCCAATATCGCCACTCAGGCTAACTGCACTACACAGGCAAATTATGCCACATAGGCCCACAACGCTACAAAGGCTAACTATGCCACACAGGCCAACTAAGCCACACAAGCTAACTACTCACGTACTGTCACGCCCCAAACACCAGGGTCATGCGAAAGCCCACCAAAACACCGTTTATAAAAAAAAACTATTTAGTTGGAAAACCATCAACTTAAATAGTTAATAAAGTTGGATAAAAGAATACCCAAGGTTCATCTCTCATAAACAATAAACATATAGTCCCATATATGTGTAAGTATATCGCCTCAAGGCGTACAAAACTCATCTTAAAAAATAGGCATAGCATGTAAAACTACATGTCCCAAAAATAAGAAAAACTACAACAAGTCTTCCGCCACCATGGTCATCTAAGTCAACTCCTCATGTTCATCTATACCTGAAAAAAGTTTAGCACAAAATCTCACACCGTAAGCCGAAGCCCAATATAAACATACTATAAAACTGTAAAGTAGGTTATGCAATCGTAAGCATAAAGACTCAACCACTAGAGCAAAAACAAAGTGTTTTCCAACCTGAAAACCACCAGTTTTCCACCCTTAAAATTATGCATATCATTAGTACAGATATCATGCCACAATTGTAGGAAGAAAACCAGTAATCAAAACCTGATTTCTCACTCGGATCACACAACTGGGAACAAAATGTCATTTTTCCACTCGGAACACACAACCGAGGAAAATGAAATAAAATAAAATAAATCCTATGTACCGACTCTGCCACAAACATGAAAAAGGCGACAACTATAGAATCCTACCCATTACTCTAAGACCACCCAGGGACTGCTAAGTAATGACAAGTTCTATACGGAGTCACAACAACATAGCAACTCACGGGGTAACCGACTCTTTTATGAATTTTCACGACCGATGGAAGGAGCTCCCAAATCACGTTTACGAGGACTAACCCAAAGGACCGTAGTGAAACTACTCTGCGCACTTTTTTAGACTTCCACCAAGGAGCAATAGAAGCCCAATTCAAAACACTAACTGTCTCAGTACATCTATGGAAATCATTTTAAAACCATTACGTAGCTCAACTACGAAAAATCCGTAAAACGGTTATACATCAACATGTATTAAAAGATCCATCAACCATGGAGATCCCATTTCCAACAAATCGTTTAAAAGCTGAGACTCAGCCCCGAGGGTTAGCTCTAAATCTCAAAAAAATATGTTTTTTCAAAGTTTTCACAAAACTGCCCAGACTCCTAGTCGACTGACCCCACTCACCCAGCCGACTGAAAACACGCTGAAACCAAGAAAACCAAAACAGAACCATGTCATTCCGCTGACCTGCCAGGTTCAGTCAACTGACCTCCCAAAAACATGATCAAGTCGATTGATCTTCAAGATCCAGTTAACTGACCTTCCCTAGAAACTATTTTTGAGGTACGGATCAGCCTATTCAAACCCAAATCGAAGCCTCAAAACTCCCATCCAACACCCTCTAACTTACCCACGCCCAAGCCTATCACCAAAAACCTCGAAAAGAACACCTGACAGCCGATTTCATCAAATCGAAAAGACAAAAAATGGTTTTGAACTTAAAACCCGATTTATCACAACATAAATCAATTTTACATGCATTTTAAACGGTAAAGATGCATAGGATTATACGCAGCACCCTTTAACAACTATATATTCTAGGATCATACCTCGGTGAGTCATATACTCAACACCTCAATCCATGTACAAAATCGAGGTTTGCCATAATAAATTTCCATCCGGATGGATGCGTAGACCACGATGCCAATAGCACTGTTGGATCGTCAAAAATCGAGCCTCGGTCCCCTAAGAAGTTAGAGAGAAGGCAAAGAGAAAACACAGAAACTTAGCTTGTATGTTTTGTAAAATATCTTTTGAAAATATCTAACTCCAGATATTTATAAAAAAATATCTTTTTTTTTTTAAAACCACACCGCAACGCCCAACGGCCCCAGGAACTAACCCCACATGCATATGTAAGCCCGAGCATACATCAAAACACATGCAAACATGTTGTTCTGTAACACATAAGCATAAATGAACACGTCAAATTTATATGTATATATATATATATATATATATATATCACAAAAAAAAGAAACAAAATCGGGTCTCACACGTTCCATAGGAATTACAATTCTGCATTATCAAAAGTGAACATCTTGAATACACATATGACGATTTAACTCACGTGAGAACATTCAAACATAAATTTAGAGTCTAACTTCCATTCACCCATCTGTAGCATCCTGACCTTTCACATGGCAACGATATTGTCTGCTTTGGGCAAAGCCCTCACGATTTTGTTCATCCCAGGGGGTCATCCATCCTTGCATTGCTCCCGCTTAAGCACGCTTAACTGCGGAGTTCTGCTAGAGTCTCTACCACCTGGGAAAAGGCCTCGTTGAATATAAGGGTCCAAGATTTTTTCTTTATAGCCCAGGAACTCTCTCTCCTTTTCTGATGTGGAATCCCAGGATATCACAATCCACCACCCTTAGGGCTGCACGTCCCCGTGCAGTTGCCTGCCAGCTCTGGTAGCCTGCTAGTCCTTATCGACCCGCCCACTCAATAGCCCGGCCACGTGTCACGCGAGATGGTAGGGGCCCACACTCAGAGGTGAGGAGAGTCGGCTCTGATACCATCTGTGACGACCCAAAAATTTTAGATTCATCTAAAGCGACAAATAAAATACTAGGCAACAGAAAAAAAAAATCTTATTCTAATATTTCTCAAAAAAATAAAAATTAAGCTAAAAATTTTATTACATCATTGTTCTTGCAGTGGAAAAATAATTTTAAAAAAAATACTGATAATAAAGACTCTGGTGGCTAGGTTCACATGAACTAGGGCACTTTCTGTTCTTCTATGTTCTCCTCTACGATATCATCCTGCACTTTATAACCTCGTGTTTGAATCACCACGGCAACATAAAACGAAGCCATGAGTTTGAAGAACTCAGTAAACTCATCACAGGTAAAGCATGCATCGATAACTAATCACATCAACAGGTAGCAACAAATAAACAATAGATATATCAAAATGCATCATGATTTAATTAATTACTAATAACTCCAACTAGGATTATCCTAAATCACTACCCAAATACATCCTCATCATCATCAACATCAAATCTAATACACGAGAAGTTTCTATGGTTCCAGCTAGATGATATCCTATAATAATAACAAGACCCAGTCTACGGTCTGTTTCTGCCAGATAATCATCATAGAATTACAACCAAGAACGCTTATGTGTCTACCTAATAAGTTATCCTAAAATATACACCGGCCTAGCCTACGGTGGATGTCTGCTAGGTAACTTATCAAAAACCTAAACTCCGCTGGATATTATCAAGGTTCGAACACCAGCCCAGCCTACGACGGGTGCACTTTGATAATATCTATCATCACCACAAACCACGACATACAACTAACCCCTCGTAATTAACCCCGTTATGATTTTTAGCATGCAAAGTTTATTTATGCAACCCTCCCGATGAACACATTCCCATTAGTTAAAATCATGCTAAATCGATAATCAATCATGTGAATAGGAATCATGCTATAACAAAAAAAATAATAACTTAACATGCGATCATCAATGACAACATAAGATATCTAAACATACATGAAACGATAAACAATGATCTTATAATCAAACAAAATATGTCGACCGTCATTTTGAATCCGAGTTTCATATTTACATAACGCTCCCCCCCCCCCGTTTTTAACAACATGATCTTTCTGAAAAAGAATTTAAAATGCAAAACTTGATTGCTGATTTAATTTTATTTAAAATATTTAAAACACCTTTTTAAAAAAATATATATAATTTAACTTTTTCTATGAAAACCTAATTAAAGTTTGACTAATTGATTAATTGTTTATTTATTTATTTTTTTGCAATGAGCCCTCTTAATTTCAAAATATTTATTGTACATATTCAAAAAAAAAAATCCAGCAACTAAATGACCATAGGATTCACCGAAATAATTAAATATTGAAAGGCATAAAACAACTGATTCGGTTATTATTATTATTATTTTTTTAGTTTTCGATTAATTGTTTATATGAAAAACATTCTCTTAATATCAGAATATTCATCATACATATTAATATACAGTAACTAATTGGAACTTAAATCAAAACAAAAGAAAAAATAATGATGCGTTGTGAAACTAGTGATTTTGGTTACCTTTTTTGGTTTTCTACGACGACATGACGATAACGGCTTCGGTTTGAGATGAATGGTTTAGACTCTTTCTTAATCCTACAAATCCAGAGGTTTATACTCATCTCTTTTTCTAAAAAAAATGAAGAACGGTTGGAGAACGAGAAGAAAACCGAACGCCGGAATAATCGAATATTATTCGTAATGATCAACAAAAATAAACACAGGTTTAGATCTTACCGGTTGAAAAAAAAAACCATTGATTATCAAGAACACGATGCCAGAAGTATGCCTCTAAAAATTCACGACGATCCGACTTCGTTTAGCCCTTATCCGTGCAAAAACGCAAACTGATTTTTCCTCCCCAAACTCCTTTCCAGCGGCGCACAAACTGTGGTGATATTTTTTTCCGAAGCTACAGTGGCATGATCTTTAATTACCAACCCTAATGGTATATATATATATATAGAGAGAGAGAGAGAGAGATAAAGGTTTATATATATATAAATATAATTATATTGCTTATTTATTTCTTAATACTTTTGTCTTTCAAAAAAATGATTTATTAGCCTTCTAAAAGTTATTTCTTTCAAAAAGAGATTTTACCTTCTAAAAACAATTATTATGATATTAAATTATTAATTATTATTATTATTAAACTTAAACTCAACTTTAGTATAAAACTTATTATAATCTTATTATTTAAACTTAAATTTTTAGCTTAACTTAGAAATTAAACTTACTTAGGTTTATTATTATAATAAATTCCATTAATTATAGACTCCACAATAAAATGATTAATTTCTATTTATTATTATTTGTTAAACATTATTAGGAAAAAAAAATCTCAAAAACTCGGGTCGTCTACCCCCCTCCCCCCCCTTCAAAAGAATTTCGTCCATGAAATTCACACGACAAAAAGATGCGGGTATGTCACTTGCATGGTATACTCACGTTCCCATGTTGATTCTTCAACTCCTCGATGTTGCCATAGAATGCGTACTAACGGAATCGTCATGCCTCACAGAACTTTTTCTCGACGGTCAAGGATTGTCACTGCCTTCTCCTCGAATGTCGCATCCTGATCTAAGCTAATCTCCTCCCAGCTCAAAATGTGTGTGGGGTCGGGCTCATACTTTCGTAGCATTGATACATGAAAGACATTGTGAACACTTGCTAACTGCGGGGGTAGGGCTAAACGTTAAGCCACAGCTCCGATTTTCTGTAGAATCTCGAACGGTTCAATGAAACGGGGAGACAACTTCTCTTTCTTCCCAAACTGAATAATACCACGGCGCGGTTGAATCTTTAGAAAAGCATGATCTCCAACTTCAAACTCTAACGGTCGATACCTTCGATCAGCATAACTCTTTTGCCTGCTTTGTGCTGTGAGAAGGTGTTGACGAATTAGCTTAACCTTCTCTGTCATTTCCATCACAAGCTCGGGTCCTTGCAAACTTATTTCTCCTGCCTCGGTCCAATAGATAGGTGACCGATAAGGTCGCCCGTATAAGGCATCGTACGGTGCCATCCCAATACTAGCTTAATAACTATTGTTGTACGTAAACTCCACCAGCGAAAAGTGCTTCTCCCAACTTCCGCGAAAGTCCATAACACAGGCTCTAAGCATATCCTCTAGTGTCTAAATAGTCCTCTTTGATTGTTCGTCTGACTGCGGGTGAAAAGCTGTACTAAAACAAAGTTTTGTCCCTAAAGCTGTTTGTAGACCCTGCCAGAACTTGGATGTAAAGCACGGATCGCGGTTAGGTATACTATGTTACAAATGGTATCAGAGCCAACATTCCTCACCTCCGAGTATGAGCCCCTGCCATCTCATGTGACACGTGGGTGGGCTACTGAGTGGGCGGGTCGATAAGGACTGGCAGGCTACCGGAGCTGGCAGGCTATCGGAGCTAGCAGGCTACTGCACGGGGACGTGCAGCCCTAAGGGGAGTAGATTGTGATATCTTGGTATCCCACATCGGAAAGGAAGAGGGAGTTCTTGGGCTATAAAAGAAAAAGTCTTGGACCCTTACATTCAATGAGGCATTCTCCCAGGTGGTAGAAACATTAGCAGAACTCCGCAGTTAAGCGTGCTTGGACGGGAGCAATGCAAGGATGGGTGACCCCCTAGGAAGAACAAAATCGTGAGGGCTTTTACCCAAAGCGGGCAATATCGTTGCCATGTGAAAGGTCGAGGTGTTACACCATCATTCGAGTATTGATATACTATTACGCCACATTCAAATATCTACATTAAATACTCAAATAATCCATTTCACAACACATGGGATTTATCCACCTAGGGATTTCTAGGATCTCCATCCCACTTGGGTTTCGATTTTTGATATAGCATTCATATGATTCCTAACAATAGGTACATTCAACCATACTCTCAATCATCACATAACTCGATTTTTTATTTCCAAACCAGATGCATTCAACCGAAGCTAGGGTTATAGGTTTTAAGGGAAAATTATTTGTTCTTTTCATAAAAGAAAATCATCCAATTGCATATCAACCACAGATGTTCAAGGATAGTCAAAAATCCTATCTTGTGAGACGAAAATTGAAACTTTAACACCCACCAAAAACCCTAGCTCGTCGAAAAGAAAACCATTTAGTTGAAACGTCGCCCTTGTTGAGTAGAACAATAACCTTCCCTTGAGCCGAGATCGATTCTCACTTCTTGATCCTTAAAACTTAGAGAGAAGGGAGAAAGAGTGAGAGAGAGATGAGAAGCTTGCTATGGAAGCTTCACACAATAGCCAGGGCCAAGCTTGGCTCACACACTAGTATCCTCAATAGACCGCTCGATTAGTCTATCAAACGGTCTATCCCAGAAACTGTATAAAATTTTAAGAAACTCCTAGATCAACTCAAGATTCATAGTATACGAAACTTTGCACACACAAGCGAGATAACAAAGTCTACAAAATACTACTGGCCCTCGGGCCATTCATCTTCAACATGCATATGAGCTCGAAACGAACTTTTTAAGGGTAATCTTTTATATAAACTTCTAATTACACAACAAAGAAAGGGCACTGGGCCTCACAACTTAGATATAGTAAACTTTCATTGAAATATCTAGAAATTTGCAGGTAGCTAATTTAGAATGTTCTCGACAACTTTCATGAAGAAAACATTTTTTAGTTTTGCCTCTAAAGCATTGTTTTTGATGAAATAAGATTGTGAGATAGAATTTGACATGTTCTAAGAATAGAGGGCAGATTTTGCCACAAAACTTTAAAATTCCAAACAGGGCCTTTACCCCTAACTAAACATTTTTATAATTTGTTTAGAGATGGATATAGATGCTAGAAAGCTCTAAGACTTGACATTGCATAAAAACCTCTGTGGTTTGGGAGAAAATAATTTTTGACCACAAAGTGTCCAAATTTGACACATCTAGGTAGAAATAGCACAACGTCTTCTACACTTAAGCTTTTTGAGTGATTCTAGTGGAGTTAGAAAAACAAGAAAAAAATATATTATTTCTCATCAATTTCAGCAAAAATCAATTTTCTATAAGAAATGGCACTATTTCAAGATTCACTGTCTAGAACCGTGTTTTTGTCATTTTCGGATAAGAATTTTAAAAATATGAAAAACATGAAACAAAGTTCTAAGAAAAATCGTGCATGTAAGGGACATTAATATCAGACTATAGAAAATTTTAAAGATCTTTGGGATGAGTTTAGACATGAAAATAAAATTGCACAAACTCTGTAATTATTGTAAGATTTCATGGGACATATTCCAAAAAGTCCACATATGAGGCTCTTTGGCTCATGATTTATCCATGCATGGCCCTATCCTTCATATATATGATTTATATAAGAGTTATAGACCATTTTTAAGAACCACCATTTCATGGAATTGAAATGAAGCATGTCATGCCCCAAACTCCAGGTCATGTGGAACACCCACAAGCAACCAAACATAACACCCAACTAGAGAATATACTCTCAAATTAAATCATACATGCATTGTATAAAATCGCCAAAAGGCTTACATTACGCAGTTCTAACACTGGAAAACATGTTACAGCATACAAGTTCAAAATGAGCCAAAAGGAAGACTGTCGCTCTTCCGCCCCTCTGGCATCTCCGGATCAACCTGCGTAACCGGTGCCTGAAAAATATTTAAAATCCCACAACGTGAGCCAAAGCTCAGTAGAAACTAGACAACACATGCAATATAAGCTAAACATGCTAGGAAAATGAGGTGCAATTTTAGACTCTCTTTCAAGCCTTAAAACAATTTGAAAACAGTTTTAGATCACGACTCACGAGAGCCAGGAAAACAGTTTGATAAGACGACTCGCACGAGTCCCAAGAAAAATAGGTATATGTATGCAACACATGAATACATATCTAAACCAGCTCTATCAAGCCCCAACAACCGCTCTACAACCAAAGATAACTCATGCAATCCATGCAATTCACCCAACGCACCACGTGCAACACACGCAAAACATGCTTCTTCAGGACCTCATTTTCGTCCTTCAGATTCACACACACGCGTCTTTAGGATCATGTTTCCATCCTTCAGACTCACGCACACCTGCATCGTTAGGACCACGTTTTCATCCTTCAGATACTCGCACACAAGTGCATCGTTAGGACCACATTTTTGTCCCTCCGATAATTACACACAAAATACATCGTTAGGACCATGTTTCTGTCCCTCCGATTCTTACACACGCACACATGCATTGTTAACCAGGGTTAACATATCTCAAACCACATTTTTGTCCATCGTTAGCCAGGGCTAACGTTCATAGAACTACATGTTCATCTATCCCATTTCATACACCTATGTATAACCCAACCAGGATTTAAATGCATAAAACATACCTCATGCACCACACGCATGCGCTCCACAGATCCAACACATACATGCCTAATAAAACTCTGAGTTTTAAAGCATAAACCATGTTACATGTAACGATATCAAAGCCATGTAATCCATTTACATAATCAGTACATAAATAAACTAGAGTTATAAATGCACATAGCAAGTTATAAATGCACATAGCCATATATAACTTCACATCATGACGCCACCGGTAAACAACCCGATATCCACTCACATGGACAACCAACTACCCATAAACCAAGCCTAACTCGAAGGCCAACGCTAAACCCCTCAAAGTATGAGGTCAGAAAACACCACCTTTCCTCCAAAGGTTCCATGAGCCCAAACACGCTCCATACCCAACCACGACGCACACAACCGTGCCCCAATAACCCACGTCTAGCCATGCACGTCACCCTCGAGAACACCACGAAAACAAACAGCCAAAGCCACGACACAACTCCCAAAGCCACCACACAACCAATCGAACTCCAAAAAGAATCCAACAGTATTTCAGCCGACTAATCCCATAATCAATCAACTGAATACTATTGGGAACCAATTGCAAACCAAGGACCCAACCACCAAACAATAGAACAAACCCCCAAGGAATAAGAAATTTGATAAAAAGTTCTCTCAAGAATGAAAAATAGGCTTTTTCCGAACATTCGGCCAAAAACGGGTGAAAAACGGTTAAAAAATTCTGACATACCCTCACTATTTTGATCATAACTTTTTCTACAAAAATAATTTTATTGTGAGAGAGGTTTCATTGGAAAGAAGACATCCAGGGCTTCAATTTGAACATAAAAATGACCCAATTTCGAGTTCGAATGATAGAGATACAACAATTTTAAAAACAAACTTTTAACCAGCAAAAATAGACCGCTGGCTAGACCGCTCGAGCGATCTGTCCAGTGGTCTGGCAACCCGAGAACACCCCAAGACCACCCTCTAGACCGCTTGAGCGGTCCCTCAAGCGGTCTAACGCTAGAAACTGACCTGCTTAGCAAATTTTGAAGTTTCAACCATCTAACAACCATCCAAACTCAAAATCAATGCAACTAAACTTTCTTTCAACATCCACAGACATACACAAGCCCAATACTACCACCTAAACCTCGAAAGAAACCCTTAAACCCCGATTCCATCCAAACAAAAAAACATAAAACCCCCTTTTTAAACCAAACACAATTACATAAAATGATTTTTCATGTATTTTTAACCGGTAGAAACACACATAATTACACGTAGCACCCTTATATGACATGAGAGTTTAGGATCCTACCTCGTTGAGTTAAAAACTCAACGCCTCGAACCACGTGCAAAACCGTGCTTCACCGAAATAAAATTTTGTCTGGATGAACATGTAGCCCACCATGCCAAAAGCAATGATCCACAGTTGGATCGTCAAAAATCGAGCCCTAGGCCCCTGAGAAGTTAGAGAGAAGGCAGAGAGAAAAACGAAAAAACTTAGCATGTAAGTTTTGAAAATATCTTTTGAAAATATCTAATACCAGATATTTATAGTCCTCCAAAATATCTTTTTTTTCTTGAATTTTTGAAATTCGCACCGCAATGCCCCACGCCCTAGGTAACCAACTCCACAGGCATATCTAACCCCGATCATGCATCAAAATGCATAAAAACATGCTATCACATAAACATGAAACTCGCGTCGAAAAATGCCAAAAAAAAAATGGGTCAGGGACTCATAACTCTACCCCCCTTAAAGGAATTTCGTCCCTGAAATTCAACTCAAGGTCAAAAGAAATAACCCCATCGATCACAATCGACATAGGTACATAAGATGGTTAGCCAAACCATTCCTAGGATATAGTCAAACAAGGTTAGGCATCCTAAACAATGGCTAACTATCTCGAAAACACGGGATTTACAACTCTCCCGAACTTCACATCCTCACCAACTACTGCCTCAACACAACACACCACCCACGGAATCTACCACCAACTCCAAACCCATGGCCACAGCCTTAAACACAGCCTCGCCCTCTCCTCGCAGACATCACGTCTATATAAAAAAGACAGAACATAAGACGCAGCACATAGCATAAACCACATAAGCATGCTAACACATAAGAACATAGGTTCATGCTAAACAAAACCCCACATACTGAGGAGAACCGACAAGAATGACGCATCAATCTGGACAACCTACTCAGACTCCCTGCTAGAAATCACGTAAGCTAAACGCGTTTCTAACTTGGCTCCCAAATTTGTTAATCCAAACGCCCAAAGGCAGGACTAATCAATCCCAAGGTTCAACCCCCATGCTCACATATACACAATATTCTCATGCTTAACATGCTAACATGTTCATGCTATCAAAGCATCTAAACACATGCAATCAAGCACACGCAATCAACCTCACACGGTGATACACCCTCTTCCCACGGCTCTTAGGTATTCAAACACAGAGCTCTGATACTAAGTTGTCACTCCCCAAACTCCGGGTCACGTGAAACACCCACAGGTAACCAAACATAACACCCAACCTGAGAATACACTCTCAAATTAAATCATACATTCATTGTATATATTCGCCAAAAGGCTTACATTACGCGGTTCTAACATCAAAAAACATGTTACAGCATATATGTTCAAAATGAGCAAAAAGGAAGACTATCACTCTTCAGCCCCTCTTGCACGTCGGGATCAACCTGCATGACCGATACCTAAAAAGTATTTTAAATCCCACAATGTGAGCCAAAGCTCAGCAGAAACTAGATAACACATGCAATATAAGCTAAACATGCTAAGAAAACGAGGTGCAGTTTTAGACTCTTTTTCAAGCCTTAAAACAGTTTAAAAACGATTTTAGATCACGACTCACGAGAGCCAGCAAAATAGTTTGATAACACGACTCGCACGAGTCCCATGAAAAATAGGTATATGTATGCAGCACATTAATACATATCTAAACCAGCTCTACCAAGCCCCAACAACACTCTACAACCAAAGATAACTCATGCAATCCATGCAGTTCACCTAACGCACCACGTGCAACACACGCAACACATGTTTCTTCAAGACTTCATTTTCGTCCTTCATATACACACGTGTCTTTAGGACCATGTTTTTGTCCCTCCAATAATTGCACACAAAATACATCGTTAGGACCATGTTTCTGTCTCTCCAATTCTCACACACACACACATGCATTGTTAACCAGGGTTAACATATCTCGGACCATGTTTCTGTCCATCGTTAGCCAGGGCTAACATTCACAGAACCACATGTTCATCTATCTCATTCCATACACCTATGCATAACCTAACCAGGATTTAAATGCATAAAATATACCACATGCACCACGTGCATGCGCTCCATAGATCCAACACATACATGCCTAATAAAACTCTGAGTTTTAAAGCATAAACCACATTACACATAATGTGAGACCTCGACCCATTTATTTTTGGAATGATTCAAGTGTTTAAGGTATTAGAAGTACCCTTTTGACCTTCGTGATGTTTTAGAGACATGTTTGGTTTGGTTAGGGGCTATAAAACATGTTCTGTCATCAAAAACAGTTTGAGAAAAATTCCAGTGAGGATTCAGTCGACTGAGGGGGTGAGTTCAGTCGACTGAGTGGGCTTTTTGGTGGTTCAGTCGACTGACCTGGAGGGTCTAGTCGACTGACCTGTGTCGGTGGAAAGTTTTTGATTTTCCAGAAGCTTTTTAGTCGACTAACCAGGGTTTTTTGGCGTTTTTCTATAAATATCAGGCCTGGAGATATTTTGGAGGAGGTAATTTCTAAGCTAAGTTTCAATTTTCTTTGCGTTCTCTCTAGATTTTGATGGGCCCGGGGCTTGATTTTCAGCCATCTGACAGTGGATACTTGATGTTGGTGTCGGAGGCTTCGCATATATCTGATAGATTCTTGTTCTGATAAGGTTCAATTTTTTAGGTTTTGAGTTTTGACTCTCCGAGGTAAGATTCTAGACCCTACTGTTGTTAAAGAGTGTTTCATGCAATTATATGTGTTTTTACCGGGAAGAAAATACATTAAATATCATATTTATGTTTAAACCTTATTTTTCAGGTAAAAAGCATATTTTTTGCTTTTCTTGGTTTATTACATCGTATGGCTTTTGGATGTATGATTTTCAAAGGCGGTTTTGAAAATGATGGTTTTTGATAAAAATCTAAACACTTGGTGTTTTGGAGGTTTGGAGCTAACCCTTGGGGTTAAGTGTCAGTTTTGGAACATTTTGTTAAAAACGGGGATAAACATTTTAATAATGTTTTTGTTGATCTCCACGTTGATGGATGGATCTATATATACATGTTTAATGTATATTTTTGAAAATGCTTTTTGCAGTTGTTGAGCTACGAGTTGGTTTTTGATAAATGATCCTATAGATGTACCGGGTCAGTGGGTATTTGGCACGAGTTGCCCTCCGTGGAAGTCCAAAAATGTGCGCAGAGTATGTACCTTTGTCCTTTGGGGTAGTTCCTATAAAGAAGGTGTTAGGTGCTTTTGTTCTTCGATTTTAGTCCGTAAAGTCAGCAATTACGTTGTGGTGGCTCCGTATAGAACTTTCCATTACCTAACCGATCTTAAGATGTTTAGGGATTGGGTAATGGGTAGGAGACTATAGTTGCTACCTCTGTCCCTTTGTGATGGAGTCGGTACATAGGAATCATTGTATCATTTTTCCTCGGCTGTGTGTGTCCTGAGTGGAAAATATCTTTTCTCTTTCCTCAGTTGTGTGATCCGAGTGGAAAATATTTTGGTTATTGCTTTTCTTTAACTGTGAAAATGTTATCTGCATTGTTGATATGCATGGTTTTAAGGACGAAAACTTGGGATTTTATGATGTAAAACAGTTTTGAGGCTCGGGTTAGCATAATGGAAAACTTGTGATTTTCGGGTTGAAAAACCTTTTTGGGCTTTGTGGTTAAGTTAGCTCCCACCATATGATTGTATGTCATGCTTTACAAATTTATAGTCTGTTTCTATTAGGCTTTGGCTCACGATGTGGGATTTTGTTGTAAAACCTTTTTCAGGTGAATATGGTCTTGTAGGTTGACTTTGAAGTGCCTGAAGATGGATGTTGACAGGACCCTGTCGTTCGGTCTTTGTTAGGTAGTTTATACCTTTCTGTATGTGTTTCATGTTTGAGTATAATATGTTATAAACAACATGGTTTTCTTATGGCCGTGTGCCAATGTGTGCATGTATTAATGCTTTCGAGAGAACCATGGGTTGGTTGTTATTTTTTGAGGGGGATTTTAGAACGGCTTGCTCATCTTTTTAAAAGATCTTTCTTACCCCAAAACGTATGTTTTGTTTTAAAGGTTTTGCTTGTGGGGCCGTAATAGTGGTCTTTTAGGACTACTCTTTTAAATCAAATAAACCCTCGATCACGCGTTTTACAAAGATTTTAACCTTGTTTGGCATTCTGGTTTTAATCCCTTTTGTGTTAGGCTGGTTTGGTGGTTGTTGTGGCTTTTAACGTGACCCGGAGTTTAGTGCGTGACAACTTGGTACCAGAGCTCTGGGTTTGAGTACCTATGAGCTATGGGAAGAGGGTGCGTTACCTTGTGAGGAAAGATATGTGTGTGTTTGGTTGCCTATGTTTGGAACATGAGTATATTAGTTGTTGAGCATGTTGATGCCGTGTATATATGAGCATGGAGGTTGAACCTTAGGATTGATTAGTCTTGTCTTTACGCGTTTGAATTAACAAACTTGGGAGCCAAGTTAGAAACGCATTTTGCGAACGTGATTTCTAGCGAAGAATCAAAGTATGTTATCCAAAGTGATGCGTCATTCTTGCTAGTTCTCCTCGGTATCGGTGTTGTGTCTGCATAATCGTTGTGGCTATGTGTTATCATGACTATATGGTATGTGTTAGAAATAACATGATAGATCGACCTTAGGTTGTCGTGTTTCATGTCTTCCTTATATATAACCTATACACCCTTCGAGATGACTAGGCCGTGGTTTGGGTCTTGAATGTGCGACTTTGTTGCTATCAGTTGCAGAGGTAAGGTTATGGGTTGAGCGTTGATCGCTTGGTATGTTATGGAACTCGTCAGTTAGTTGGGTTTAACCATGTGAGGCTAGCCTCGGTTGGTAAACTGTTGAATATTTGCATGAGCAAAGGTTATTTGGGTATAGTCGAAGCATGGTTGATGGCTTTGGCTTGGATAGCTGACTCCTCTTGAGAGTATGCTACTATAGGTTTGAGTTGTGTTATGGATGGCCTTGTGAGTAAGAGCAATGGGGTGTCGAAGACCTTGGGAATCAGTTGTTATGACTAGATTGGTGGCTAGATCTATGGATCGTGATAATTCTTTTTGGGTTTTTGGTGTACATGGTCTGGCTGTGTGATGGATTAGGTACGTCGTGAGCCATGCTGTGTTATGAGCCGTGTACTCGAGATAGGGTATAGACGGGAACATAGTGGATGGGAGTATAGTAATCCTTAGCCGGGTGTATGTAGAGATAGCAGAACATGAGTGGTTTTAGAGATATTCCCTTGTAGTCAGGATGTCGATGGTGGTCAGTAGGATGTTGACGGTAGTCTGAGTAGTTTGATGACCTTGGAGGTTATTTGTGTTCCATCTTAAGTTCAGAGAGAGGTATTTTGTTTGCCCATGGGAACGAAGTGTGGAGTGATGAGGTTCAGTGGTGGACTATGTGGTCAGGCTGGTCTGGGATGATAGGTGAGATATCATGGGTTACGATATCTGCGACTGATATATGCTTTGAGAGCAGAAGTGCAAAAAGTGTTTGCATGGTCAAGGGAGTTATTAGTAATTCTAGATGAGAGGTCGCAGGATTAGGTTCCCTTATTTGATGCCGTGCGCTTTCTATGTGAGTTGCGTGGGCAGTGGGCTCGAGGCCGTGATGTGGTTGTGGTTTACCTAGCAGGAGTTAGGTGAGTAAGCCCAACCTTCTAGAGTGAGGCTTTGGCGCGATGGGCAGGTTGACGTGTGTCTCTGTATATGATTGGTGATGAGTTCGTAGTCCTATGGGATGTGTTGTACAAGGTATGCGGATTGATAGTATTCGTATGCGTACGAATGACGCCGAAGAGTTGAGAGCTCGGTGTACCGGATGGTCTGAGTACCGTGATCGTGGTCGACAGTAGCTGTTTGACTGTGGTCGATGTGGCTTCAAGGTAAGGTTTATAGGGTTCTTTGAGGACCAAGTGTTGATGAGTACTGGGAGTACGCTGAGATTGGGTCATGAGTTTTGTTGACCCTTTTTCTTCTCTCTGGACGGAGAGAGAGTTTCTTTGTGGACGGTTGTTTGGTGCGAGCTGTTTCATCTCGGTTAGACGGAGATGCCGGGATCTTGACCGATTCAGGTTTTTGTTATATACTGAGACCAAAAATCTCCATGGATTTGGTATCCATGTTGTGACCCTTGGAGTTTTGACTCAGGGACTTGTATCAGTGTGATCGAGTAATTGTAGGTTTGCTTCTTCTTCTTCTTCGTGGTTTCGACATGTGGTGCATTGATATGTGCCTTCTTGAATATTGAGTATTTATGTGTGTGACCTGGGATTCGATTACTCCCACGGTTGAGGGAACGTAATGAATCGCATAATGGGGTTAGTATTATCCCACGGTGGAAGACCGTAAATGAGTACGTATGAGTGTGGTAAACGTGATAGGTTGTGGTAACCTAGTTAGTGTGGCTTGTTGGTATAATGGTTGAACCATTTGAATTGTGTTCCCTATGAGGTCGAGTTAGCAGACTAGAAATGCTTTTGGCTTGTTCTTGTGGACAAGGGAATTGGTGTAGAGATGTAAAGTTCTTTTGTAGTGATTAGTTGAGGATCGTTGACTGTTGTGTACGTATGGTTGTGCTTCCAGCTCATGGCAGAGCGGGAATTTTGTCAAAATAGCGTGGCGGTGATATGCGTATGGTGGGTTCTTGATAGACTTTTGTGACTCTAGATTTGGGTTCTGTCTAGGACTTTAAGTAGCTCAGAGTTCTTAGAGTCGAGGAGTGGTTATCGACTGTGGTAAATGTTGTGCTTTGGGATAACTGTGGTTTATTCGGATGGTCATTCCGAGAGTATGGTGAGGTGAGCATCGAAAAGGATTCGATGTTTGAGGAATCTTGGTTAGTGTGGTCTGTTCGAATCGACGTGGTTGATTGTTGGGTTAAGAACATAAAGGCAGTGATAAGTTCTATAACTAAGGAAATTGCTGCATGTAAGAGGCAAGTCTTAGTTGGTTATTTATCGGACAAGTCTTGGGTTCGAGGATTTTGCTATTCTGGACTCAAGGAATTGATCTATGAGGTACGAGTGTGTGGTTTGATGTTGGATGACAGCCATTTGTTTGCTTTATCGGAGGACGGCGATCATGCATGGTTTGAGGTTGATGTCTGATGACAGTCATCACGTTTTCTTTGTCTACTGACGGCGACCATGTTCGATATGAGATTAATTTGTAGTCTTGATATCAGTAATCGGATAGCGAGACGTTGAGTTGAGTAGTGATGAGTAGTGATGTGCGGTGGCATGGGAGACATGATTGGATTTGTGTGGGTTTTTGGATACCTATTGAGATGTCCTAACATGTTTGGTCATGTGACTCGTTAGCGTCAGGTGATTGTGTGAGCTTTGTGGCTGCGATGCCGAATTGGTTTCGATTATGTGGAACCTCATCACGGACAATGGTGTGTTACTTAGTGTTTCTCCTATGTGAGAATTGTAATTTGAGCTAGAAAAGAGAATTGAGGATGAAGGTTTGGAAGTGTTCTTTAGTGTTCCAGATGAGTAAGTGAGCTTCTCTCTGGAGTCGGGTGCTTATGTTGTGGCTCATGGATGGGGATTGTGTCAACTTCATGATGGCAATGTTAGCATCAACTGGGCAATGTTATGGTATCAAAGTTAGTGGATGTTTGGTGAGCGTCAACACTTGACTAAAGTTTGTACGTGCAGTGTGTAACTTCAAGTGACCGATGTTAAGGTTCGAGATTTTGTGTTTGGACTCGCGAAGATAGTCCTTGGTGAGTATTGTGAGGTGTGATTAAGCCAGTTGTGGTAGTAAGAATGAAGGGGTGGTAGTCTCTATGTTCAGGCGTAGAGAGTGTTTGAGATCAAGTACCAGGGTGGGTTTGTCTCATGTGATGCGTTTGTCGCTGGAGTGGTTTATGTACGGTGTGAGTTGGATCTTGATCCGACATCTCACAGTTGTCTCAGGGATGATAGTTGTGTCAATGGGACTTACACGGGTGGATAGTTTGTCTGGAGATCGAATCTTCAAGTCGTGTTTACTTTGTGTGATGACGGTTGTGTATCAGTTTTGTGACGACAGTTTTGGGATTTCAGTTGCTGGAGCACTTGTGCTATTATGTGATATTGCTGGGTTTATATCAGAGGTTGTTGATGATTTCAGGACGATGTTTGGTTTGAGTTTCGGTGATTAAATTTTGGGGATGAAATTCCTTTAAGAGGGGGATAGTTGTGAGACCCCGACCCATTTCTTTTTGGAATGATTCAAGTGTTTAAGGTATTAGAATTACCCTTTTGACCTCGGTGATGTTTTAGAGACATGTTTGGTTTGGTTCGGGGCTATAAAACATGTTCTGTCATCGAAAACAGTTTGAGAAAAATTTTGGTGAGGATTCAGTTGACTGAGGGGGTGAGTTCAGTCGACTGAGTGGGCTTTTTGGTGGTTCAGTCGACTGACCTGGAGGGTCCAGTCAATTGACGTGTGTCGGTGGAACGTTTTTGGTTTTCTAGAAGCTTTTCAGTCGACTGACCAGGAAGGTTCAGTCGATTGACCCGGGTATTTTGGGATTTTTTTATAAATATCAGGTCTGGAGATATTTTGAAGGAGGTAACATCTAAGCTAAGTTTCGATTTTCTCTGCCTTCTCTGTAGAATTTGATGGGCCCGAGGCTCAATTTTCAACAATCTAAAACAATAGATACTGGCACTCCATGCAATCTAACTACCTCCCTGACGTACAAGCTACTCAGTCGTTCCACTGAATCCCTCACTCGGATGGAGAGAAAGTGTGCAGACTTCGTTAACCTATCAAACATAACCCACACGGCGTCATGTCCCCTAGGTGACCGAGGGAGTCCTGACACAAAGTCCATCATGACATGCTCCCACTTCCACTCCGATATAGGCAGTGACTGTAGCAATCCTGCAGGCCTCTGGTGTTCCGCCATTACCTACTGACAGGTAAGGCACCGAGAAACAAACTGGATCACATCTCTCTTCATCCCTATCTTATAAAACTGACGACGGAGGTCATGGTACATCTTCGTGCCTCCTGGATGCACGACAAGACGAGAATGATGACACTCAAGTAATAACTCAGCTCGGCAAAACTCTAGCACAAATAACCTGCCTACCAACCTCAAACTCTGATCAGAACCCACAATCCGTCCCGCTGTATCTTTGCCACTAGCAATGCGGTCTCGTTTTATCTGAGCCTCCTGGTCCGCTTGTTGGACCTCTAGCACACGTGCTATCAGCGCTGTTCGAGTAACTACAGAAAATAAGGTGGCACCCGTCTCAATCGCCTTGAGGCACAAATCAAACTCCCCAACATCTGTAAGCATGTCCCACTCACGTATAGCCACAGAAGTTAATGACCCGTGAGACCTCCTACTAAGCGCGTCTGCCACAACATTGGCCTTCCCTGGGTGATACTGCAAATCAAAATCGTAGTCCTCTAACAACTCCATCCATCGTCACTGGTGCAAGTTCAGGTCCTTCTGCGAAAACAAGTATTTTAAGCTCTTGTGATCGAAGAAAACCTCAAAATGCTCGCCATAAAGATAGTGACGCCATGTCTTCAAGGCGATAACCATGGCTGCCAACTCCAAGTCATGTGTAGGATAGTTTCGCTCGTGCGTCTTCAACTGCCAAGAACCATAGGCTACAACTTTACCCTCCTGCATCAAAACACTTCCAAGACCATCATGTGATGCATCACAGTACACCGTATACCCCAAGCCTCGCTCTGAAATGATCAACACTGGCAGACTAGTTAACCTCATCTTCAGCTCCTGGAAAGCTGACTCACAGGACTCACTCCAAACAAACACAACTCCCTTCCGCATCAGACGCGTCATCGGTGCAGCAAGTCTAGTAAAGTCCTTCACGAACCGTCGATAGTAGACAGCTAGACCCAGAAAGCTACAAATCTCAAAGATGTTCTTCGGTCGCTCCCAACCGATCACAGCATCAATCTTTGATGAATCCATAGCTACCCCGTCTGTCGACACTACTTGTCCAAAAAATCTCACCTCAGACATCCAAAATTTGTACTTCTCGTACTTCGCATACAAGTGGTGCTCTCTCAATATCAGTAGGATGATCCGCAGGTGATCCTCGTGTGCCTCTCTGGTATGTGAGTAGACGAGAATATCATCCAAAAACACTACCGCAAAACTGTCCAAGTAAGGATGGAAAATTTGGTTCATCAAACTCATGAATGTAGCAGGTGCGTTCGTCAGACCGAACGACATAACCAGAAACTCGTAGTGGCCATAGCGAGTCCAAAAGCAGTCTTCGCTATGTCCTTGTCCCTAATCCTCAACTAGTGATATCCCGACCTCAAGTCAATCTTCGAGAAGCAGCTCGAACCCCTCAGCTGATCAAATAAGTCATCTATCATCGGCATTAGATACTTGTTCTTCACTATCACCTGATTCAGCTTCCTGTAATCGATACACAGACGCAAAGATCCATCCTTCTTCTTTGCGAAAAGAGCAGGAGCTCCCCATGGAGAAGTACTCAGACGTATAAACCCTCTGTCTAGCAACTCTTGAAGCTGTACCTTGAGTTCACACAACTCAGCAGGTGCAAAGCGATAAGATGGTATAGATATAGGAGCGGCTTCGAGAACTAGATCAATAGAGAACTCTACCTCCCGGCTCGATGGCAACTCAAACAGATCAACAGGAAAGACATCAGGATAGTCGCACACCACTGGAGGTAACTCTCCTTGAACCCCAACTATCTCATCCAACATAAGGGCTGCAAAAAGGGAACCCAGGTTGCCCTGGTTCCGCACAACACCTGGCATAGGCCTCAAACCCTCATCCTGGTCTCCCACAAAACAAAAGCAATCTCCCGCTAGGGTACAAATCAACACCCTCCGTCGATCGCAATCGATGAACGCACGATAGGTGGTTAGCCAGTCCATCCCTAGGATGACATCAAACGCGGTCATGTCTAGGATAACAAGGTCGAAGTCTAAACAACGACCGGCGACCTCCAACACGCAGGATCTACAGATAAGACTCAACTTCACACTCCCACTGACTGGGGTCTCCACGCACATAGTACTACCCAACCAGTCCATTTCGAACCCCAAAGCAGATGCAAATGTAGATGATATAAATGAATGTGATGCTCCGGTGTCGATAAGAACACTGGCCCATGATCTGTAGACTAGAAAGGTACCTTTGATCATAGAGGTGGTAGCAGCAGCATCGGGCACGACCGATGCTCTGGAAGAACTGGGCTCTGTAAGAACGTAAGCTCTGGCCGGTCCGCTGCGGCTCTGAACTGCCAACTGTCTACTTGACTGCACTGATGCACCCCCCTCTGCAAATTTGGACGTCTGAGCTCTCGGTTGCTGATATGTCTGTCGTCCCTAGCCAGATGGAATAGCTGATGCGCCTACTGTACTCTGCATACTCCCTCCTCTGGGGCAATCCCTACGAATGTGCCCTGACTGGCCGCACTCAAAACATATCACTGGCCCCCTCCCCTGTGCCTGCGACTGCGACTGTGCCTGAGCAGGCACTGCACTCCTGCACTCAGCCACACAATGTCCTGGCTGCTAGCATCAGTGACAAAGAAGCCCTCTCTGATCTGACCTTGCCGTTGAAGCTATGGGAGGCGTGGAGGTAGAAGACTGTAGCAGATACGACCCCACTAGATGCGAACTCGGACCAGATGTCCGTCGACGCTTGTTCTCCTTGCATCCCTGATCCTATGTGCGTCCCCCGCCCTGCTGACTCCTACTGTCCCTGTCTCTTCGCGTCTCATTCAAAGTGTCCTCCACTTTCATAGCAGTCTCCACCAGCTCTGTAAAGACCTGCATCCTGAACACTGCCACTCTGTCTCAAATAGCGGGCCTCAAACCCCTCTCAAACCATTTCGCACGGAACTCATCAGTAGGTATGATCTCCTGTGCAAACCTGGATAGGCTAGTAAACTCAGCCTCGTACTCAAGCACTGTCATCATTCCCTGCGTCAGAAATAGGAAGCCCTCTCTGTAGCAATCCCTCAGAGTCGCTGGAAAGTATTTCTCCAGAAAAACCTTTGTGAATGCATCCCAGGTGCCTGCCACTGTGGTCTTGGTGAACTTCCACCACATATGGGCACTCCCTCTCAGCTGGAAGGCGGCACATATAACCCTCAGATCATTTTCCTCAATCTGAACCGAATCCAGAATCCTGGTAACCAGCTCCAGCCACTCAGTGGCAATCGTGGGATTGGGATCCCCAGAAAAGGTAGGAGGGTCCAGACGGTGAAACTCACGCATCGCAACCGTCGCCCTCGGCTCAGGTATGGTCTCTCTCCCCCTAGAGGCCTCAACCAGTTTCCAGATGGAGCCGACCATCTCACGCAATAGATCTCCCTCTGCAACAGGTCCTTGGGGTGCATTAGCATCCCTAATATCTGGGACTGGAACGTCCCTTCGGCCAGAACCACGGCCACGACCTCGACCTCGGCCTCGTCCTCCCTGCGTGGACATAACTCTATACGAAAGCAACATAACAGGATAAGAATCCATACAACATGTTATTGCCAACGTAAAAGATAGATAAACATGCTAACACATAGCCACGTAATGTCATGTCATCACATCTCACATACCGAGGAGAACCAACAAGAAGGACTCGTCCATCTGGATAACCTACTTAGATTCCTTGCTAGAAATCACGTCCGTGAAACGCGTCTCTAACATGGCTCCCAAGTATGTTAACCCAAACTTCCAAAGGCAAGACTAATCAATCCTAAGGTCCAACCTTCATACCCACGTATACACAGTCATCATGCTGAACAAGTTATCCTGCTTATGCAAGAAAACTCTTGAACACATGCAATCAAGCACACATACATCCTCACAAGGTGATGTACCCTCTTTCCCATGGCACATAGGTATTCAAACCCAGAGCTCTGATACCAAGTTGTCACGCCCCAAACATCAGGGTCACGTGAAATCCCACCAAAACACCCATGTGAGAAAATAGGTTTTACAGTTGAAAATCAAAATGTACAACATTTGGATAAAATCCCCACAGTTCAACTCTCATAAACTGGAAACATGCATTCCCATACATGAATAAGTATATCGCCTCAAGGCGTACAAAACTAGCCTTCTAAAATAAGCATCACATGTAAAAGTACATGTACAAAACGAAAAAACTACAGCATGTTTTTCATCACCTCTGCAACTAGGTCAACTCATAATGCTCACCTAGAAAGGTTTTACAGAAAAATCCCACACCGTGAGCCGAAGCCCAATAGAATATAGACAGTAAAGCTGTAAAGCAGGCTATGCAATTATACACACACAGGCTCAACCACGGGAGCCAAAAAGATTTTCCTCTCAAAAACCATCAATTTTTCACCAAACTAACACGAGTCTCAAAAGATTTTATCTCATAAAACTCTGCATTTTTTATCCTTCAAACTATGCATATCATCCTAACAGATATCATGCCACAGTTAAGGTAAAGCTGTAAATAAACAGTAAGCTCGACTCAGGCCACACAACTGAGGAGAAAGATAAAATGTAGTCCTATGTACCGACTCTGCCATACCGACAAAGGTAACAACTATAGACTTTCATCCATTACCCTCAACCCTCAAGTTTAGTAATGACAAGCTCTATACGGAGTCACAACAATGACGCCATTAACGGAGGCAACCGAACCACTCAATTTACGGGAACTAGCCCGAAGGTACAGAGCACCTGCTGCTTAATTTACAGGACCTGAGCCCGAGGGTACAAAGCACCCAATCACACTCAATTTACGGGGACTAACCCGAAGGTACAGAGCACCTACGCTACACACGTTTCTGGACTTACACCGAGGAGCAATGGAAGCCCAACTTAACAATACCCACTGTCACGGTATATCTATGAAAAGTATTTAAAAACCCACTGTAGCTTAGCTACGAAAACCCAAAAAAAGTTTATACAACACACGTATAAAAGAGATCCAATCCATAAAAATGGAGTTGTAAAACCATTTTCAAAAAAATGTTTAAAAGATGAGTCTCAACCCCGCGGGTTAGCTCCAAACCTCCAAAAAGACATTTTTCACCCGATTTTACAAATCACTGTTTTCAAACCTCCTTTTGAAAACTACGGATGTCAACACACTCGGATCATGTATACAACCAAGAAAAGGCATAAAAACCCACTTTTACACAAAAACCAAGGTTTACACATGAAAATAGCATTTGATGTATTTTCTACCCGGTGAAAACACGCATAATTACACATAATGCCCTTATACAGCAGTAGGGTCTAGAATCCTACCTCGGAGTGTCAAGAACTCAACGTCTCAAAACTGAACGGCGTCAGAACAAGAAGCCGATCAGATGGATACAAAGCCCTCGGCCCCGATAGCAAGGATCCAAAAAGGAATCAACAACAAACCAAGCCCCGGGCCCTCAAAGCTAGAGATGAGGAGAAAAGGGAAACTTAGGTCTGAAGTAATGTTTTTGTCTCAAAATCACCGCCACTGGAGCCTTTATAGAAAACCAAAATTTGCTATGTTCAGTGTACCGAACCACTGAGTTCAGTTGACCGAACTCAACAAAACTAGTTCAGTCGACTGAACTGGACCCTCCAGTCGATCGAACTCAAGACCAGTGGTGTACTGGAATTTGTTGCTGTGTTTCAAGCCAAAAACCAACCCAACCCACCTAACCAAGGTCTGAAAAAGCATAAAACACATTTGCACATGCTTTTCTACAACTTTAAAGCATAAACCATGCATCGATGCTATAAAACATGGAGGAAAAACACGTTATGAATATACAGAACTCAAAATTAAAAGGGTGAGGGTCTCACAATTTTTATGGTAAGAAATGTGTTTACATGTTTGTATTCATGAGATGTGCAACTTCTATAAGTTCTGGAACAATGATATTTAAGTGTAAAACACATGCATGCCAAGAATAAGGACCATATGTTGATATACCATGAGTTAGGAGGGTAGAACTCTTAAAGACATGATTTTTGAGCATTTTTAAATTTCTGCCTCGAATTCTGAAATATCATAACTAAATATAAAAAAATAATCTAAGTGTGTTCTTTTTATCTAAACCTAGGTTTTAATGTTATTTTTTCATATAAAATTCGTTTGAATTGATTTGAATGAGTAGAACTCGAGATATAACATTTTTTTTTGAAAGTGTGTTAGTTTCTGACTAGTCAGTATTGCACACCTAAATATCCTAGTTTAGAATGATATCTGAGCTTAGATTAAAACATGAAAGTTGTAGATAACATGTATATCTTGCAGTCCATCAAAACAGAGCCCAAAATATTGAGATTTGATATATCAAAACACATCTTAAAGTCACTATTGTGGATCTGAGAGTAATAGAGCCTTCTGTCACATATTTATGTACAACCAAAAATCCATATTGTTAGTGACCTACTCCAAAAGTAGTTTTCATGAAAAATGTAGGTAACATATTGAACTAATTATTGTCCAAAAATCATACCTAGATACCCCGGGATGGTCCCTCAAACTATTTTTAAAACCCCCTATTATAGACATATTTTGTTGTGTTTTATAGCTGACTGAACCTATTTTACAAAATGACTTGTATCTCTAACTTATTTCAAATAACTACCATTGGTACTATTCATGAGACTTGCAGGGAACATATTAAACTAGAACATATCAAAACATCAGATTTGTAGGACTTGATTTGATGCCCCAAAACCGAGACCAACTGAGGCACATTTTCTATACTTTTCTCTGTAAAATGCTAAACCATTTTCACTTACATGAATTTATTTACCTATTTTCCTTAGGATTTTATCTTAGTGTTAAATATGAAAGTTTTAGGAAATATTTTTATCTAAATGGTGACAAAAAACTAGAACTTGATTCCAAGTCTAGGTATCCCAAAATACTATTGTCCTTTTTAAATTGGTACTTTAAAGTTGGCCCTTAAGTTGTTAAGTTTGTGGTTGAATATGTCTTTATTGTAGGACTTGAAGTATATGTTTTAATTGATTTAATTTGGATGATTAACGTTTTATAGTGATTATATAATGATTAAAATCCATGCTATAAAGTATGAACCATGTGATTAGAATTATGACTTATGCTTTATATGCTTGCACTTAGTGCTCCAATGAGTTGTACCATATGATATGTTGAGTTGTACACTTTGCCATACTTAGTTGCATATCATGCCATTGTTGGTTGTACTTTGGAATATAATTTGTTATACCGTGAGCAATGTGATTGTGGCGCTGGAGACATCTTGTGGGTTACCGTTTGTACATTTTGAGTTATATCTTGATATGGTCGATGTGGGGGAAGGCGGACCTTTTTGTCTTGGTCAGCGAATCATGGTTGATGGGGGTGTAAATGATGGACCATGTACGTCTTGAGCCGTGTTACTATTGGGAATGTATACTGAAAAGTCATACTTTTTATATATTTTATTCTAGATCCCTGGCATATTAATAAGAAACATTTGAGATGATTTTGCATTTATGGTTTCATATTCATTTTTGTGATGTATGAATGCATAGTCCGTATATTCTGTCCAGTATTTGACTCGGTACGTGTTGCACAGAAGATTGGGTCAAAGGTTCTGACATATTATACAGATAGGCTCACAATCGCAATGGACCCAGACATTCCATTGGAACGATTATAATACATCGCTATAGTAGCTGGTTTTGGCTAGGTCGAACGGATCGAATTCAGGTATTGGGAATTCGATGTTCGAGCTCGATGTGTTAGTACACTTGGAGGTATTGAGCGGATCAACGGGATTATCGATTCTATACTGACTATATGAATTTGATCCACATCCCGTATTATCATGTATTGCACGAACTCTTAATTCCGAAGTGATTGATTAATTTTGTTCAGATAATGTATAGTACTTTGAGTCATCAATGGTTGAGATTTCCTCCATGAGATCAACAATACCGATGAGTTGGGTTCTGGCATTGTTTGTCCGATGATTGATAATCAGTTGACGAAAATCACATCCGATTTAGGTTGAGTAGTTCCCCCTCGTACAGTTAGCCTGAGTCCTATACTTCCTCGTGATCCCTCACGTAGCCCATTATACGCACGGATAATTTTCTTATCGGTTTCGGTTATTATTTAATTTAATTTGAATGCCAATTTTTCCGCCGGGGACATTCAGGAATTAAATTGAATTGTTGGAGGACAATTTTAGAATTTGGCACACCTAGGGATCACTCTCTAAGTGGCCGGCCCTAATTAGGGGTGGAGATTTGATTTTATGGAAGATATATATCTTTTCCTTAGTTTTAGAAAAGAGAATATATATTCTTATCATTATCTTTGATATATGTAGTAATATATCACAAGGTGACTTTTTATATAAAAAGAAAACCTAAAACCCTAACCCACACCCCACCAAGCTGCCGCTCCCTCTCTCTTTTGGCAAATTGATTTTTGCTTTTTAGAGACAAGTGTGAGAAGAAATGGAGAAAAAAAAAACTCTTCGATCGGAATCGGTGCTCACACACTGTGATCGTCGTAGTGCGTTCGGGACATACGTGAGAAGGTTGCAAGGTCGTCTTCAACGTATTTGGGACTTATTAAAAGTTTTTGACAAGTTTCATAAATGTATAATACTATTTAGATTAATATTGTTATCGATTTTTCATGATAAATGCACACGTAATTTTTTACAATCACAATGTCAATTTAATTTTTTTTATTTTCGCTCCAACAATGGTATCAAAGCCGAGGTTGCATTTTCCTTGAAAAACCATTGTGTTAACCTTTGTTTTGCAGTCTATGTCATTATGATCCGGTTAAATACATGTTTGAATGTATGTATGGTTTATATCGTTTTTAATCGTTTATCTCGACGGTTTTGATTTGAGATTAGATCGGTTGTACACCTCCTACGTGGGGTATAGATTTTTAACGATGTAATCTATTATTTCATTCATTTTTCCTGGATCAATATTGTAATCGGATCACGCAAAATGAGGAACAAAAACGAAAGAAGAAGAACAAGGCAGCGGCGGCAATAGTCTGTTTGGCCAGAACAGTGGCGCCATTTTCGGGGCTTTTGGAAACCTTTTTCGACGTGATTTTTTTAGCTGAAATTAAGGTTGTCCGTTGGCTATCAAATGGTGGTTCGGTGCCAGTTCGACGGCGACGGAAAGGCGGTCAAAACAGAGGCCAAACGGAGGTGCTGAATTTTCTCCACTACAGAAATTTTGGCCCTTTGAGGATTTTTTTGGGCCACTTTGACATCGTATTTTGATGCAATTTTTTTTGGAGATCAAGACCTAAATGTGCTCTACTTGCCACAATTTTTTGGGGGTTCAAAAGTTGCAGCAAGGGGGTCAAACAGCGGCTGGAAAAAGGCGGTGCAGTGTTGCCTACACAGTAGAATTTCTGGCAACTTAAGGGGCTGTTTGGGCTTCTTTTTCAGCATTTTTCTAGCGTTCCAGTGCTGGTCCGGGGCTATGATGGTGGTTCGGAGGCTGAAAAAAAGTTTCGGGTCTTTGACGACTCGTTTAGGGTTCCAAAATCCTAGGCGTTTAATCATTGATTCGAGATTGTCGGATTAAAAAATTAAACGAATGGACCGAATCATAACAACTTAATTTATATTTATTTTCTCGTTGGTTAATTATTTATTTATTTATTTTATTTAATTGCGTGGATGGTGTTTATTTTATTTTTTTTTATACATGATTTTATTATCGGAAGTATAATAGGAAAAACAGGTTTATAAAATAAATAATCTTAACAATTTTTTTAAAACGAAAAAGTAAATAGATAATTATTTATTTAATTTTTGTGTTAAAAATAATTAAGATTTTTTAATTAAAACCCAGGTAATTAATTTCTTTCGCATAATTAAATAAGGAATGTTTTTGTTTATTTTATTATGGTTAAATAATAAATATTTTAATTGATTAAAATTAAATTTATTTTTGTCGGGAATTAAAATATGTTTAATCGTTTAAAATGAACAAAAAGGAAAAACCCTCGATTTTTAAAATATTATGTGGAAGAAGGATTTAGTCACAGATAAATCCTACGGTCTCCATTACACGTTCGTAGGAGATGCGGTTATAGCTCGCGCGTCGGCTTCGACTTTTGGTCTCCCTAAGGAAGGGTTATAATCATGGTATCTCTGGTATGAATCTTCAAAAGAAGTAAATTCGAAAATAGTGCAAAGTAGGGTTCGCTCACACCGGGCCCATGGCTTTGACACGATATTTTCAAATTGAGGGTAATGGTTATACACTTAACCCGTGAATAAAAATATCCTCCCTAAGGAGTTACTGTTTTTATTTGTGGGAACCAAAATTAATTGGCTATTTAATTTACATGGAATGTCATATATCAAAGAAAGAAAAAATCTAATAGTTATTTGTTTGTTAATTGTTAGACGTCCACAGTACGTGGCCTATCAATTGATGTGACTCTAGTCCGGTGGTTTTTCATTATGATATTTGGTTCAGGTTGTAAATTAATAGACTGACATGTCTGTTCAGATGGGTGTTGATTAGTAGATGTCCACACTACGTGGCCTACTTAATCACGAAAGATTCGGGTTGCCAATAATTCTTTTTAAAATAAATGGTTGAGGGACCCTAATTTGATAAAAGAATTAAAATGTTTTTCTCTTTTGTTTCTCAGGATTTAATAATGGGATCATTCAATCCACTTGCGTCAATTCTCAAGGAACATAAACTAATTGGACCAAACTTTATCACATGAAAATAGAACCTCGATATTTTTTTGACTTCTGACAACTATAGGTTTGTGTTGCATGACCCCTGTCCTCCCATTCCTTATAGTGGATCCACCGAACAGGAGATCCAGGATTATGAGAAATGGGTGAAGGCTGATCGGATGGCTAGCTGTTACATC
>JAULJZ010156247.1:0-21076 GCA_032270985.1 Heliamphora pulchella | reverse complement strand
ACCAAAGCATGTTTTTATGATACATCAAACGTAGACGCATGCCTAGGATCCCCTATATGATGATGATGAATGATGATTTATTATGATGATATTGATGATGATTGCTATATGATATGTGAGATTTTGGATTGAAAATCCTAGCTTAGGTACCTATGCAATGTAGATTAAAATAGTAGGGACATTAGGATTTTGAACAAACAATAAAAAGGGCGATTATTTTAACGAAGCAACAAAATAAAAAGGCTTGAATTTTATTCTTCTTTTTTAGGAAGAACATACAAACTAAGGAGGGATTTTTGGTTTTTATTTTTAGGGCATGAAAATTAAAGAAAAATATTCATCAAAAATTCTAGAAAATTAGAGGTAATTTTGTCAAAAATTCTAAAATTTGGGACAAATTTTTCACAAACTCTAGAAATTTAAGAGGCATTTTTTTTCTTCAAAAATCTTAGAGAATTAAGAGAAAGAAAAATAAGAAAAATTTTCAAAAGTCCTAGAAAATTTAGAAAAAATTTTAGAAAATCCTATGAATTTTGAAAAATCCTAGAAATTTTAAGAAAAATCACGGAAATTTTTAAAAAATCCTAGAAATTTAAGAGAAATTTTTAAGAAAATGTTAGAATTTTCTAGAAATTCCTATAAATTTTAGGAAGATATTTTTTTAAATTTTTTTTTATTTAGAAGATTGGGGCAAAGTTTCAAAAAAAATTTAAAAAAATTAATCCTAAAAGATTAAGGCAAAAGGGGCAAAACACAAATATCAAAGAGAAGAGATTTTTTTTTTTTTTTTTTAGTTTTTATTTATTTACTTTTTTTTAGAAGAATGATTAACACAAAATGATAGAGATTTACCTAGCGCACCAAGACTTGAGATTCCTAGTCTTTTATTAGGACGTGCAAAAATTAAAGGATCGCCACTTACACACGAATCTAGGGTTAGAAAGATTGGGTACCTAGTTTTCTAGATCTTGAAAGAATCAAAAGATCGTCATATACACACGAACCTATGGTTGAAAGAAAGAACCAAAGGATCGTCACATACACACGAAACTAGGGTAGAAAGAACCAAAGAATCGTCACATACACGAACCTAGGGTAGGAAGAAAGAACCAAAGTATCGTCATATACACACGAACCTAGGGTTAGGGTACCTAATTTTTTAGGACTTGCAAGAACTAAAGGATCATCACATACACACGAACCTAATGTAGGAAGAAAGAACCAAATGATCATCACATACACATAAGCCTAGGGTTAGGGTGCCTAATTTTCTAGGGCTTCCAAGAACTAAAGGATTGCCATATATACACGAACCTAGGGTTAGGAAGATTGGGTGCCTAGTTTTCTAGGGCTTGCATGAACCAAAGGATCGTCACATACACACGAACCTAGGGTTAGGGTGCCTAATTTTCTAGGGTTTGCAAGAACCAAAGGATCGTCACATACACATGGATCTAGGGTTAGAAAGATCGGGTGCCTAGTTTTCTAAGGCTTGCAAGAACCAAAGGATCGTCACATACACACGAACCTAGGGTAGAAAGATTAGGTGCCTTATTTTCTTGGCCTTACAAGAACCAAAGGATCGTCACATACACACGAACCTAGGGTTAGGGTGCCAAGTTTTGTAGGGCTTGCAAGAACCAAAAGATCGTCACATATACACGACTCTAGGGTTAGGAAGATTGAACCAAATGATCGTCACATACACACGAACCTAGGGTAGGAAGATTGGGTGCTTAGTTTTCTAGAGTTTGCAAGAACCAAAGGATCGTCACTTACACACGAACCTATGGTAGGAAAGAAGAACCAAAGGATCGTTATATACACATGAACCTAAGGTTAGGGTGCCTAATTTTCTAGGGCTTGCAAGAACCGAAGGATCGTCACATACACACGAACCTAGGGTTAGGAAGATTGAACCAAAAGATCGTCACATACACACGAACCTAGGATTTTTATTTCTTTCAGGTATTTTATGTACTTTACTTGTTTGATCTGCTCTTTATACATCCTATGTTTGTCTTCTCCTTTTAGGCTGGTCACTATATTCATGGCTTCGGAGGTTCTGCCTCTGGAGAAGTGTTGGAGTGGTACAATACCCTCTCAGCTCCCAGCCGGGCTTACATTGACGCCTCTGGTTTTGCACACTTCATACCCTTGTTGGGTAAGACGAGTAACGACCAGGTATAGTTGACGGCTGCGGTGGAGCATTGGTGGGATATGACCAACACCTTTCATTTTATAACTTTTGAGGCTACTTTGACGCCTCTCGACTTTGCGCTGATCACTGGCATTCGGGTTGAAGGAGCCCCTATTTCGTTCGACCAGACCGTTGCCCGTTCTACCGACACCTTGATGTATCTGCTCGGAGCTGTACCAGTACAGATGGACAGAGACCGTGTCAGATATACATGGTTCTTTGAGCGATTCAGACACTTTCATTACTTCGAGCCCTGCCACTTCGAGTGGGTCGCCTGGGGCTTTCTGATGTACATGTTTGGTACCTTCTTATTTTTGAAGAAGGAGAATACCATCCATTTACACTACCTCGGTGCCCTGGCTCGACTTGATCGGGTTGCTACTTATGATTGGGGAGGAGCAGCTCTTGCCACTCTCTACAGCTTCATGCGGACTTTGACCCGGTTACCCCAGGAGCTCAGCAGTAGGGGAGACTTGAGGGTCTGGGAGGTATGGTTTAATTTTTGTACTTTTTCATTCATTTTCACTCTTTATTATCTATTATCTGCTGGCTGACATCTTTACCTTTGCAGCTTTAGATTTATGAGTTCCTCGGGCTTCACGTCCTGGCGAACTCTTCTGCGGATCCTTCAATTATTCCCCGAGCGGCCTGGTGGTCTCGAGGCCTGTAGGGAAAGAAGGATGGAGGGAAGGACATCGACTGGTTTTGGGTCTCTTTAGATTGGCTGACTCTTGACCAGGTATCTTTTCACTACTTTTTGTATCATACTGTACTGGACTATTCACTGCACTGTTCACTATTTATGTTCACTTTTTCCCTGCATACTGATTACCATATCTTGTACACTGACCGTTATACTGCACTGTATTCACTACTTCTCATTCATTGCATCGCACTATATTTTGAATTGCTGCAGGTCCACTGGGACGTTTGGCAAGGAGTAGAGAATCGGGCTGGCGTAGATCTGATGCATAGTAGAGATGTCGCTGCGAGGCATATTTTTCTGGAGGGACCTTTTGGCCGAGAGTATTATCTTGGAGAGCGAGTGGTCCGCCAGTCGCTTGGCCTTTATTACTTTTGGATATCGGTGGCCCCTCATGCTTGCATGTGCCAGACCGATCACCTAGGCCGGGTTAATCTACTATTGGAGCTGGTGGGGACTCCAGCTGCAGAGCTGCTGGTGCCAGAGGGGGATTACGCTACTTAGGCCTGGGCCCATTTATTAGGTCCATTAGGACCTGGCCCGGTTGTCCCTGGCGGCAAGTGGAGGGGACGAGTGCCAGAGGCTGCTGATGCTGGCACTACTGGAGCTGCTGCTGGAGTTGTTGGTGATGATGCTGCGGCTGGAGGGATGAGGGGCCCAGAGATCCCGTGAGAGATTCAGATAGTAGTTTACGACTACCCCTTCCCTCTGCTGGTTCCCATTCAGCCAACATCTGAGTTTAGGGCCGAGCTCAGTCAGGTTTGTCTTTGTCCTTTCTCCTCCTATTTAGTTACTTTCTTTGATTTGTTTACTTAAACTGCCTAATTTCTTTTTACAGGTTAATCAGGCATGGCTAGATCACCTGCTGTTGATCTTTACCGGTTAGAGGGCATTGATCTGTCAGCTTGAGGCCACTGGCCAAGCGGCCGGTATTACTTTTACTCCAGTGGCTATAGTAAGTGTCCTCACAATCCCCTTTTACCATTTCTGCACTTTTTCTGTACTTTGTCCTGATCCTTGTTTTCTTCTAACAGCCTTCAGTACCAACTGCTAGCATAGTACCACCGTGTGCTCCTGCTCCTTCTCCGGCCACTACTCGAGGTCGTGGTTCCCGGGCATCTTCTCAAGCTCGCTCTAGAGGATCCGTCTCCTCTGCTCGGAGTCGCTCCAGAGCTGCGTCTTCTTCTTCTGGCAGCAATGGTGATGATGAGGACATTGAGAGGCTCTTCGAGGATGTTAGCTCGGATGAGGCAGATCCTTCCTCCCACCGGGTCCGTCCGAGGCGAGTGTGAGAGAGAGAGTTTTCCCCCCTTTTTATGATACATGCAGATACACTTTTTGGTTTTCATGGGCCTACGTGCCCCAGCTTGATTCTCTTATGGGCCTGCATGCCCCTGTTTTTATTTATTGGGCCCGGGTGCCCCAGTTTTCACTTTGTTACATTCTATCACTTTGTGATGCATTTTCGGGCCTTCGTGCCATTTATTACCTTATATTCATCTGCTTGTATGGTTCTTTTTCACTTACTGCTCAAACTATATGATACAAATGCCAAAACTTACATAGAGTACAGAAACTACAAACTGATACACCCCCCGCCTTGTTTGAACATGGCGGTCGCCAATTCCAACCTGGCGATCACCTGGTCAAAGGGATGATGTCACTATACATACAGCACTAGAGGCCCCATTTTCTGTTATTTCGACTAAGATGGCTAATCCTCTTTCTTCATGGTTGAGGCATTCTCTCATATCGAACGTTTAAACTTCACCCCTTTCGGTATCAACTCCTTATTTCCTCTCATGGCCAAAAAGATTGATGGGTCTTTACTGAAAGCTGCTGCTCAGCTGTGGGACTCATAATCTCACGTCTTCCAGTTCGGCCTTGAAGAGCTATGCGCCACTGTAGAGGAGTTTGCTGCTATTCTGGATCAAACCCCTCGAAGCTCCGTTGTGGTTCCCACTTTCTTTCGTTCAACCCGTCAACAGGTGACACAGCTTTGTGGCCTGTCTAGGATGGAAGCCTCCCTTCTGACGCAGGATGACTGTCTTGACATTTCCTGGATTATTGATAGATTTCGTCCTACCGGTGACCTTAGTGACCTCAGTTTTCATCTACGGCGACGTTATGCTCTTTGTTTCTATCTTCTTGCTCAGTATCTTCTTGTCCCTTCTAATGGGCGGGTTAGTTGTGCATTAGCTGACATTGCTGGCCAGATGTGGATGGGAAAGGACTCTGTACCACTTTTCTTGGCCGAGACACTACTGGGCTTAGATACTGTTCATCGTGGTCAGATCACTACTTTTGCTGGGATCCCTTTACTTCTTCAGGTAAACTCAACCCTTTCTCTTCATCATCAACTCTCTGTCATACTACAAAGCTTTTCTCTCACTGTTCTAACTTTTGCTGCAGATCTGGCAGATGGAGAAGGTAAATCTTGTTCAAAAACCACCTACTGGCAGACACAGTGCTGTAGCTTTTCTCTACCGCCCCTATTATCATATATACTACACTAAGGCAGCCTGGCGACAGTACCTCTCATCCCTAACTGGCCCATATATTACTTGGCAGTGCCCCTAGTGGCGGATCCCTGCTACGACCCTGACTACCATGGATCACCCTGGTGTTTTGCTCGTTGGTCTGCGTTAGACTACTTTCTATTACCCCCATAGGAACATACGGTATAGTTTGGTCGCAGTCAGACCATCTTTCCCAGTATTCGAGGCCGTCTATTTTCATCTACACTGCGGGCTCCATTTCTAGTACTATATCAGGCTGCCTAGCTGTCTTGTTTGCAGATTGAAATGTAGGACTTGTAGTGTCCCAAGCATTCTGCTAAATACAAGACATGGCTGATGCATGATAGGGAGAAGAAGGAACAAAGAAGATGGAGAAGAACAAGTAGCAAAGAGAAGGAAGATCTATGAGATTTGTTTTGCTTTTAGAATTTTGTAGCGTTCTTCATTATTTAGAGTTTAGGACCTGCTTGCCTGCCCTTTATTTCCAAAACCTTGTAATTACAGCTGAAATAATGAAAATCCCATGTTTATCTAAAAAAGGTTCCCAATTATTTAAAGTTTTTTGATTCTTGCAATTAAATGACTTTATTATCAGACCTGAAAGATAAATATGCATTGATCATTTACTCAGATTCAAAGATGGCTAAAACAAATAAGGTGGTCGAACTTCTTAGAAGAAGTTGCCTACGTATCCCAAAAAGTGGAATCAGGCTATAACATAGTTCGAGCTTGGTTTACTCTCGGGTATTAACACTCTCTTTTTGTGATGCTCTAACTTTTGCCAAGATCGCCTTTTTAGATTTTCGGCCTTGCGGGTGTGGCTTTGGGATTTAGGGGTCATTTTGAAAAATGTTCAAAAATAAGGAATTCAAAGAATATTTAGAAAAATCTTTTAACACCTTAAAAATCAAATTTTGAAAACCCCTTTTGTTGAAAATAGAGTCACCACTTAGTTTTTGAGAAAAACTAAGAAAAAAAAAATTGGCTACTGATCTTAAAAACGTTAACCAGAGAAAGAGGGTTCGGGGGCTAAGGTACAAATCAGGGAAGGTGTTAGGCACCCCGTTCGCCCAACATAAGGATGGCCTCTACTAATCATCATTGGTTCTTTGATAAGATTTTTTAAATGCATATAAATAAAGAAAGTGGAGGCAAAGAGAGAACATCCAAAATCAAATATGAAAAATAAATAATGTTACGCCCCAAACTCTGGGTCACGTGAAACACCCACATCAACCATACGAACAACCCAGCCGAGAATACACTCTCAAAATAAACCATATATGCATTGTATATATAAATGCCCAACGGCTTACAAAACATAAGGCTCCAACGGCAAAAACTTATACTACACGGTTCCAACACCAGAAAACATGTTACAACATATATATGCAAAGAACAAAAAGGAAGGCTAAAGCACTTCCACCTCTCCAGCACCTCCTGATAAACCTTCGTGACCAGTACCTGAAGAAAATCAAATCACACACCGTGAGCCAAAGCTCAATAGAAAGTAGACAAGCATGCAATATAAACAAAACATGCTATGAAATCGAAGTACAGGTTTTAGACTCTCTTTCAAGCCTTAAAAACAGTTTCACATGCAAGAAAAAGTGAGGATACAAACCAAATTTTGACTCGCACACAAGAGTCTAGAAAACAGTTGAAAATAGTTTTAGATCGCAATTCACACGAATCTTAAAAATAATTTGAAAATTGGTCTATCCGTCCCATAATGCAGTCATACAAGCCATGTACCTTTTTGGGCTCAACCCGAGGGACCACTGCCCCAACAAACGCGTATTCTCGGCCTCAAGCCGAAGGACCGCCAACCCACACATGCGTCTTCTCGTCCTCTCACCGAAGAACCGCTGCCCCAATGCATCTTCTCGGCCTCAAGCCGAGGGGCTGCCGCCTCAACACACGCATCTTCACGGCCTTAGGCCGAGGGACTGCCGCTCCAACACGTGCCAAGTTAACCAGGGTTAACATTTCCAGAACCACTTGTTCATCTAAGACATTTCATACACTATGCATAACCTAACTTGGATTTAAATGCATAAAACCACGTACTATCACTACGTATCACAAACCATGCCACATGCTACACACGCGACTCACACAACACTTTCAACTCATGCAACATGCATCACATGCATCCGTTCCTCATATTCCACATAACCATTCCTATAAAACCCTGAGTCTTAAAGCATAAATCATGTTACAGGTAACGATATCAAGCAATGTAATTCACTTACATATTCGTACATAAATAAAACAGAGTTATAAATGCGCATAGCTAGTTATAAATGCACACAGTCATATACAACTTCACATCATGACGCCACCCGCCATATAACCCGACAACCACTCACATGAACAACCAACAACCCACAGAACCGTAACCTAACCGAAAGGCCAATACCATTCAAGCGATCCCCAATCGACATAGCACACAGCCACAACCCCGCTCGAGCGCACAACCACCACTCGAGCGGTCCCCTATCGACATACGTCTCTGCCACTCCACCGCTCAAGCGGTCACCAACTGATCCAACACTCTGGCACCACCTCGCTCGAGCGCTCAACCACTGCTCGAGCGGTCAATGTAGGGTAAAAACTCAAATCGAGAAACAAAACCAAACCCCCGCACGCAACGATGCATGAACCACCACGCACACAACCGTGCACCAACACCCCGCATGAAATGACCAACACCCTCTCCGTGACTTCAATTGACAGGACCCCATAATCCAATCAACTAAAATCACTAGAGGAGAGCAGTCGATCGAGCCCCATAACCCAATCGATTGAGAGGCCACCACACGACTCCCGAAACCATCACACAACCAACCAAACCCCAAAAAGAATTCACAGGTATTTGAATCGACTAATTCCCATAAATTAATCAATTGAATACCATAAGACTCTAATTGGAAACCAAAGAACCAACCACCAAACCAAAAAAAAATAACAAACTCCCAAGGGTCTAACATGACCAAAACGGACTCACACACGCCCAACACGGCAAACACGAACCCACACATGCCCAACACAGAAAACACGAACCCACAACACCTACAAAAACACCACAACGCCCCAAGGAACATGGAATTAGGTCAAAAGGGCCAACAAGGATGAAAAACAACCTTCACTCTTTTAGTCATAATGTTTTCTACAAAAAGAATTTTAAAGTGAGATTGGTGTCATTGGAAAGAGTACTTATGGGGCTTCAACTTGAGTACAAGAACGACCGAATTCCAAGTCCGAACGAGGGAGATAACATCAAAACAAAATGGTCCTGCGCAGCTAGTCAGCTCGAGTGGACGTCGGGCGCTCGAGCGAGCTACCACCCGAGAGAAACCTAGATTTTCTATTCTTGAGTGTTCTTCGCCCCCAAACTCTGAAACACTCATAAACCACCATCTCAACCACAAATCTAAACCTTGAAGAACTATCTCGACACCCTCGGACGTTCCCAAACCCGAAACTACCACAAACCTCTAAAATAAACACTCAAAACCCGATTTCATCCACCAAAATCGACACAAAAACCCCATTTTTAATCAAAACCTAATTTTTTTGAAACAAAGTCAGATCTACAGCAATCTAACCGTTAAAAACGCACACGATTACACGTAGCACTCTTATAAGACATGAGAGTCTAGGATCCTATCTTGGTGAGTTAAAAACTCAACGCCTCGAACCACGTGCAAAATTGAGCTTTGCTAGAATCAAAATCTGACAGGATGGTTGTGTAGCCCTCGATGTCGATACCAAGAATTCACAGTCTGATCGTCGAAAATCGAGTCCCGGGCCCCCGAGAACTTAGAGAGAAGGCAGAGAGAAAAAGGAGGCAACTTAGGAGTTAAGTTTTGAAAATATCTTTTGAAAATATCTAACTCCGGATATTTATAGGGCTCCAAAATATATATTTTTTTAAATTTTTAAAAATTCACGCTACAACACCCAACGGCCCCGGGAACCCTCCCCGCATGCATATTTAACCTCGATCATGCATCTAAACTCGTAAAAACATGCAGCAATGAAAATACCAAACGCGCATCGAAAAAGGCCGAAAAAGAAAACGGGTCAGGGTCTCACAACTCTACCCCCCTTAAAGGAATTTTATCCCCGAAATTCATCTCATGGTCAAACGATAACCAACCGTCGGTCACAATCAACACGGCATACGAGATGGTCAGCCAAACCATTCCTAGGATACAGTCAAACAAGGTCAGGCATCCTAAATAATGGTCAACTATCTCAAAGACACGGGATCTACGACCCGTCTCAACCACACATCCTTACCACCTGCTATCTCAACACAGCACACCACCCATGGAGTCCACCACCAACTCCAAACCCACGGTAACAGCCTCAAATACAACCTCGCCCTCTCCGCGTAAACATCACGTCTATATGAAAACAAAGCAAAACATAAGATGCATCATATAAACACGAACCACATAAGAATGCTAACACATGGCCGCATAGGTTCATGCTAAACAAACCCCACATACCGAGGAGAACCGACAAGAATGACGCGTCAATCTGGATAATCTACTCAGATTCCTTGCTAGAAATCGCGTCAGCTAAACGCGTTTCTAACTTGGCTCTCAAGTTTGTTAATCCAAACGCCCAAAGGTAGGACTAATCAATCCCACAGTTCAACCCCCATGCTCACATATACACATCATTCACGTATTTCACATGTTGACACTATTAGGTTATCAAAACATCTAAACACATGCAGTCAAGCGCACGCAATCAACCTCACACGGGAACGCACCCTCTTCCTACAGCTCATAGGTATTCGAACCCAAATCTCTGATACCATTCTGTCACGCCCCAAACTCAAGATCACGAGAAACACCCACAACAACCATACAAATAACCCAATCGAGAATACACTCTCAAAATAAATCATACATGCATTGTATATATAAACGCCCAACGGCTTACAAAACATAAGGCTCCAACGCCAAAAGCTTATACTACACGGTTCCAACACCGAAAAATATGTTACAACATATACATGTAAAGAACAAAAAGGAAGGCTAAAGAACTTCCACCTCTCCAGCACCTCCTGATCAACCTACGTGACCGGTACCTGAAGAAAATCAAATCCCACACCATGAGCCAAACCTCAGCAGAAAGTAGGCAAGCATGTAATATAAACAAAACATGCTAAGAAATCGAATTGCAAGTTTTAGACTCTCTTTCAAGCCTTGAAAAAAGTTTCACATGTAAGGGAAAGTGAGGATACAAACCGTATTTTGACTCGCATACAGGAGTCTAGAAAACAGTTGAAAATGGTTTTAGATCGCGATTCACACGAATCTTAAAAATAATTTAAAAATTGGTCTATCCGTCCCATAATGCAGTCATGCAAGCCATGTACCTTTTCGGGCTCAACCCGAGGGAACACTGCCCTAACAAACGCGTCTTCTCAACCTCAAGCCGAAGGACAGCTGCCCCACATCTGCGTCTTCTCGGCCTCTTGCCGAAGGACCACCGCCCCAACGCATCTTCTCGGCCTCAAGCGGACAGACTGCAGCCCCAACACACGCCAAGTTAACCAGGGTTAACATTTCCAGAACCACTTGTTCATCTAACACATTTCATACACTATGCATAACCTAACTCGGATTTAAATGCATAAAATCACGTACTATCACTACGTATCACAAACCACGCCACATGCTACACACACGACTCACACAACACTTTCAACTCATGCAACATGCATCACATGCATCCATTCCTCATATTCCACATAACCATGCCTAAAAAACCCCGAGTCTTAAAGCATAAGCCACGTTACAAGTAACGAAATCAAGCCATGTAATTCACTTACATATCTGTACATAAATAAAATAGAGTTATAAATGCACATAGCTAGTTATAAATGCACACAGTCATATATAACTTCACATCATGACGGCACCCGCCATATAACCCGAAATCCATGCACATGAACAACTAACAACCCACAGAACCGAAACCTAATCGGAAGGCGACCACTCAAGCGATATCCAACTGACATAGCACACAGTCACAACTCCGCTCGAGCGCACAACCACTGCTCGAGCGGTTCCCTACTGGCATACATCTCTGCCACTCCACCGCTCGAGCGGTCACCAACCGATCCAACACTCTGGCACCACCTCACTCGAGCGGTCAACGCTGGGAGAAAACTCAAATCGAGAAATAAAACCAAACTCCCGCATGCAACGATGCATGAACCACCACGCACACAACCGTGCACCAACACCCCGCATGAAATGACCAACACCCTCTTCATGACTTCAATTGACAGGACCCCATAATCCAATCAACTAAAATCACTAGAGGAAAGCAGTCGATCGAGCCCCATAACCCAATCGACCAAGAGGCCACCACACGACTCCCGAAACCATCACACAACCAACCAAACCCCAAAAAGAATTCACAGGTATTTGAATCGACTAATTCCCATAAATTAATCAATTGAATACCATAGGACGCCAATTGGAAATCGAAGAACCAACCACCAAAACACAAAAAAATAACAAACTCCCAAGGGCCTAACACGACCAAAACAAATTCACACACGCCCAACACGGCAAACACGAACCCACACATGCCCAACAAGGCAAACACGAACCCACAACACCTACAAGAACACCACAATGCCCCACGAAACACGGAATTAGGTCAAGAGGGCCAACAAGGATGAAAAACAACCTTTTCCCAATCATTCGGCCAAAAACGGGTGAAAAACGGTTTGAAAATCTTGACACACCTTCACTCTTTTAGTCATAACTTTTTCTACAAAATGAATTTTAATATGAGAGAGGTGTCATTGGAAAGAAGACTTCCAGGGCTTCAATTTAAGTACAAGAATGACCCAATTTCAAGTCCAAACAAGGGATATAACATCAAAATAAAATGGCCCTGCGCAGCTAGTCTGCTCGAATGGACATCGGGCGCTCGAGCGAGCTACCACCCGAAAGAAACCCAGATTTTCTGTTCTTGAGTGTTCTTGGCCCCCAAACTCTCAAACACTCACAAACCACCATCTCAACCAAAAATATAAGCCTTTAAGAACTATCTCGACATCCTCGGACGTGCCCAAACCTGAAACTACCACAAAACCTCAAAAAGAAACACTCAAAACCCGATTTCGTCCACCAAAATCGACACAAAACCACCCTTTTCAATCAAAACCCAATTTTTTAGAAATAAAATCAAATCTACAGCAATCTAACCGTTAAAAACGCACACGATTACACGTAGCAACCTTATAAGACATGAGAGTCTAGGATCCTACCTCGGTGAGTTAAAAACTTGACGCATCGAACCACGTGCAAAATCGAGCTTCGCTGGAATCAAAATCTGACCGAATGATTGAGTAGCTCTCGATGCCGATACCAAGAATCCGCAGTCTGATCGTCGGAAATCGAGCCCCGAGCCCCAAGCCCCCGAGAACTTAGAGAGAAGGCAGACAGAAAGAAGAGGAAACTTAGGAGTTATGCTTTGAAAATATCAAACTCTAGATATTTATAGGCCTCCAAAATATCCTTTTTTTAAAATTTTTAAAAATTCACACTGCAACACCCCACGGCCCCGGGAACCTACCCCACATGCATATCTAACCCCGATCTTGCATCTAAACTGGTAAAAACATGTAGCAATGAAAGCACCAAACGCGCGTCAAAAAACGCCAAAAAAGAAAACGGGTCAGGGTTTCACAAATAACATGCGTATATAGAACACCAAATAAAACAATTATTAAAAAAAAATTCTAAGCCCTACAACATGCAATTTCTAACTAAATGATACATGAAACATTCCCACATGTGATATTATTTAAACAACCTAAACTAGCATGGTTTAAATGGAGGAACAAAAATATGCTATAAATTGCTAAATCATCTAAACATGGATTGCTACAAAACAAACTAAATTATCCTAAATAAAATTTTAAAGAAAGTAACTACAACATACATATTATTGAAACAAACTAGATTAGCATTAATATGATGAACATAAAAGAAGTTCTAAGTGTCAAATAAAATATGCATAAAATTCTATATTAAAAAGAATATTTACTAAGAAAGAAATTAAACGTGGAAGAGAACTTAAAAATTTTAAAGAAGATAGAATTTACAAAGAAGATTTATTCTAAAAAGAAGAAGTTAGGAAAATACTTATTAAACTAATGAAAAGAAAACCTAACTATTTATATTTTGTATTTTAAAAAGAGGCAAAAGAAAATAAATGGAGAAGTAAATAAAAGAGAAGAAAATTACACTTAAAGATAAAATGTAGGTTAAAAGACTATTTATGATTTTTTGGGTTTAGTGAAATGAAGGAAAAAGAAAGATAAAATAAATGCCAGGAAAGGAATTACACTAATATTGAAAGAAAAAAAAATGCTAGAAAAAAATAAAAATTAATACTAGTGAATGGATTTTAAGCTAACATTAAAAGGAAAGAAAAGAAAATAGAACAGAATATTAAAAGAAAATAAAGCTACATTATAAGTAAAAGAAAAGTAAAGACATATTAGCATTAAATTAAAGATTAACTAATATTAAAAGAAAAAGAAATACTAAAGGGAACATTAAAGCTAAGAAAATAAAATACTAAAAAAATTACACTAATATTGAAAGAAAAAATAAATAAATGGAAAATGAAAGCAAAAAATAAAATGGAGTATTAAGTTAACGTTACAAGAAAAGAAAAGAAAATGAAATAGAATGCTAGAATATTAACATAAAAGGAGAAGAAAAGAAAAGAAATAAAATACTAGAATTAAATGGGTGTAATGTTGATGATTACAACCATTTTTATGTAAGTGTTTTGATTATAACAATAATGACATCGTTAATCGTATTGTTAAATTATATTAGCACTACTTAATGATTTAATAAGCTTAAATGTAGGTAAACAAATAAACAAAACAAGTAAACTAAGTAAGTTAAAGCTTAAATTCAAACATAAATAAAGCAATTACAAGCAATGCAAAAATATAATAAAGATGAAATAATCAAATTAACTCGGTTCACTCCAAAGATATAGAAAATGGAGTTAGAAAGACTAGAATCCAAGCAAAATACCTGGATCGCTAAAGATTCCTCGAGTCGGGGAATGGTGCCAACAATCCAATCCTCGAGATTTAAGTTAGGGTTTCAATGTAGACGTCGGAGGTTTGGCTCTCGGTACTTTGGCATGGTTTCGGCGTCGGGGCTCGGGATTGCTCGGCGACTCGGCAGAGCTTCTCTCACTAAACTTTTCTTTAATTTTTTAGTCTCGAAAACGTACCAGGGGGTACGGTATTTATAGAATTCTTCAACCAATGAGATGCTAACACATTTTGGGACACGTTAGGCTATTTGGAGTTGGCGGTCGCCACAATGTAAGTTGGCGGTCGCCATGTTTGTGGATGGTTACACAAAGTTCTATGACGGTCGCCATGATGAGAGTTGGCGGTCGCCATGTAGAAAAGTGGTGGTTGCCATTTTTTGCTAGGATTTCTACTAAGTTCTATTGCGGTCGCCACAATGCAAGTTGGCGGTCGCCTTACTTAGGCAACAAGATTCGATGATTCGTCAAAATTTCATTGGTTTGAAGATTCTGGATTCAAATACCGAGCTTGGATCACTTCCTGAGGATTGTACGGAGGTACTAGTTCATCTGTTTTCATCATCGGATTCGCCTAAGATTAGGCGGGGTCAAATTGGGGTGTCTACATCGGGCTACTCTAACTTTTGCCTGAATCGCCTTTTTGAATTTTAACTCAGCGAGCTTTAATTTTATCTCCATTTTTCTCTCAAGAGTAGTATTTTTTTGAGCTGGTTCAAGTTGATTAGAGTGGAGAACGAGTTATCATCCAGATCCATGAATATTACAGCACCACCAGTCATAATAGTCTTGATCAGATACGGGCTGGCTCAATTCAGCTCGAACTTGCCTCTTGGGTCGAAAATAGGAGCCTTGATTTCCTTAAGAGCCAAGTCACTTTCTCTCAGGTCCCGGGTCTTAATTTTTTTGTTGAATGCTTTGGCCCTTATATGTCGAACAGAGTTTGCAGTCTTCTTTCATCGAATAAGGAAAGTTCTTTCATCTAATTCTTCTGCGAGTTGCGCCACATCTTATACTTCTTGATTCTTTCAAAGAATTTGTGCAGCACTATGATATTGCCATCTCAATCTTTAGACTTCACAATTATGTCGCCCACGTACACCTCGAAGTCTTCATGTATCATGCAACAAGGTAGTGGCAACCCTTTGGTAGGTTGCCTCTGGCATCATACGATAGAAGTAGGTACCTCGCGTTGTAGTGAATATCATCTTTTCTTTGTCTTCAGGATCTATTAGAATCTGATTGTACTCAGAAAAACCATCTATGAATGACAAGAGGGCGTGCCTCGCTGTACTGTCCACCATAATGTCAATATGCGATAGTGGGAAGTCGTCTTTGGGCTGGCCTTGTTGAGATCTCAGAAATCCACACAAACTCTGATACGTCCATCCTTCTTCAAGATCGGTATGATATTCGCCACTCACTTTGGGTATTCAGTTACCATGAGGAAAATAGAGTTGATCTGCTTAGTGACTTCTTCCTTGATTTTTAGAGCCTATTTTGGCCGTATTCTTCTCAATTTCTGTTTGACCGATTTACCATCCGGATACAAAGGAATATGGTGTTGGATAGTATCGGGATCAATTTCGGGCATATCCTCGTATAATCATGCAAAAATATTTTTGAATTTTTTTAATAAAGTTATTAATTGCTCACGTTCAACTAAAGATAACGAAGAACTAATTTGGACAATTTGTGGGTTAATTTCATTACCCAGATTTATTGACAAAGTTTCTTCAATTATTGCTTGGGCACGCATGTCTTCTTCTTTTTTTATTAAATCTTTTAATTCTTCGGGGACATCCCCTTAAAATTGAAAACCATCAGAAAGCGTACAAAATAAATGAAGCAAAGCAGAATAATCAGAATCTTCGTTTATTTCATTGATATCAAAGAGAGCAGGGATTATAAAATTGAAAGCAAAAGAAGAGGGTGCACAGATAGGCACGCCCTCGAACTCGACATCTAACCCATCAGAACAAAGCAAAAACTTATAAGACTCTGACTTGACTTGAGACTTGAATCATCCAAAATACAAGAATTTAAAAACTAGCTATGACATTCGGTGCAGATGGAGGTGAAATGACGTTATTATCAATGAGATCCTAAATGTCATGGCGGAATTTCAGACTGTTGCCGATTGGCTGTCCATGGCTCTAATGGTAAGAGCAATATTGGGTGGGATCATAGTGTCGTGGTAAAGGGTTAGGAGGCGGTATTGGATTAAGAAGCTTTATCAGCCCTTTCTCGAAAAGTTGATTCAGGACCGTGGACAGATAGATATTAAGGAGAGTGAAAACTCTCCTTAGCTTTTCAGCTGCAACGGATGGTTGTCTTTGGGAAGAGGTGATGAAGATGAAGAATTCGGTCGCCTGATTGGGGGTTTAGCAAATTCACCTCGTTAGAGTGAGATGCAGGGTTAGTGGAAGAGGTGGGATGGTTTTAGCTGTTGGATGGGTGAGGTCTTTTCGATTTTTGGCTTGGCTCGGCTCGGCCTCCTCGATATCACCAGACTGGATTGCATCTTTTATCTGAACCCCGACATCAAACAACTGCTCAAAAGTAGACGGCGGTTGTGTTATCGGATAACGCTTTGATGGAGATTGGAGGTTCTTGACTGCATTCCTCTCTAGTTCCTTCTCAATTGGCCGATTTATCATTTTTGTCGCTTTTTCCCTCCACCTAGTTAGAAAATCCACAAATGGTTCTCTACTTTCTTGACGAGTGGTCTCCAGCTCTCGAGTGATTACATCTAGCCGAACATTATAGCGGTATTGGCAGACAAAAGCTGTGGCGATGTCATCCCATGTTCTGGTCTTTGCAATTTTTTGAGAGAGGAACCACCTTTGGGCTGCCCCTAAAAGAGGTCGGTGGAATAGTTGAGCCTTCAAATGGTCGTCGATCCCCATGGGAGAGAGGATACCATCATACATTCTCAAATGAATTCTAGGATCACTAGTTCCATCAAACTTCTCCGTTTCATGCATTTTAAATTTTTTTGGCAGCTCAGCATCCGGGAACAAACAAAGTCCTCCTACATTGAGCATATATTCGTCGACTCCCTTGGCCTTTCTAAGGACCTTTTCCATCCAATCGATCTTCTCAGCCAATGCAGATTCTCTGGACTGAGTAGTGTTTTCTTCCTCAACTATCACCTGACGAGGGATCTGTGGTGGTGGTGGAACAACTTGCAGTCCATCGAGAACCTGATTGTCATCCCAAGAGTCCTTCCCATTACTATTTGGGTCGTCATGCTGCTCATTCAGTATTGACAAACGGGCCTGAATTGCCCGAATTTGTGCTTGGCACTCGCCTTGAGCCTGGGTTTGCTACTCCACAGCCCTCTGTAAATCAGTAATTACTCTCATCAGATCTATCAAATTCACTTCATTCTCTGCCATTTCAGATGATTTAGCAGATTGAATAGATATCTTGTAGAATCTGCCTGTTACTGACCTAGCCTAGATACGCATTGACTGTAATCTTCCTAGGTCAATGATCTAAACTCGAAGAAAACCTAGATCCCAAAAGCAGAATAACTAGTATCAAACACTTCCTAGATAAGAACTCTGATGATAGATAGCAAATACCCCAGATATCCAAAATGGCAAATCACAAGCAAGTAGTGCCCCTCCCGGGCTCATACTGGCAGCATAACAACATGATGACCCAAAAAACCAAAATAATAGCTAAGAAGGGGATCAACTAAAATCTAGAAGGGAGATTCGGGCAACATTCCAGCAAGGAAATAGTTCTAACCTTCAAAAGACCGGTTTGATCTAGGATTCTAACGAGCAGCACTCCGGTAGAAAAGTAGGACTAGCTCACATGGGTATAACGAAGGTTCGAAGAAATCGAGTCTAAACAAGAGCGGGGAAGAAACCAACAACCTAGGAAGAATTCGAAAGAGAGAGAAACTATCTTAGAGGCTCCAAAACAAAGCGCGAGCATGACCCCAGGATGAAAACTACAGCGTGAAAACTAAACAAGGTGAAGAACAAAACCCGGGTATAAATCCAAAGGAAAAGGTAATCTAAACAACAAGGGAAAACAAAAAACCCGAGCTGAACCCGAAAAAAGGAACTAGCCTAAGCCAAACAAACAATCCTAACAAACGCAATCAAAATATACAATTAACAAAACATATAATCCTACTAGGGTTACCAGTACCTAATGGGGGGTTCTAAGCTACTATATGCAAAAGGCCAATTTTGGTCAATCGAACAGGGTACCTTCTGAATAGAGCTGGGTATATACCTCCCATGCCTAGAGTGGTGCAGGACATGGTCAAACAGTACGCTCGAACTCTTTTACTACACCTATAATAGCATACAATCAGTAAGGGTTGCCCATCTTCCTAACAATCTCCGAAACAGATGAACGTTCAGGGCATCAGGTCGACCAGGTAAGGGGGTTTGAAGAACAATGCATATACATGCAAAAATACAAATGAGAAATACATATTAAGTACCAATGATGTTTTCAAGTCTAGCCCTATTATTTGTGTGAGACCCTGACCTTTTTTAATTTTTGCAACGTTTCGACGTGTTGTTTTTACAATATCATCTTTATGTGCATTTTATTGATGTTCGAGCTTAGAAATGCATGTTGGGTTGGAAACCGGGACCGTTGGGTGTTGTGGTGTGAGGGTTTTAAAAAAAAAGGATATTTTCGTGGCTTATAAATGTCTAGCCTTAGATATTTTGGTGGAGATATTTTCCAAGGCTTAGAGGTTAAGTTTCCTTTTCCAAACAAACAAAAACATCTGCCTTCTCTCTAGATTTTCTTTGGACCCGGGCTTTGTTTTTTGCAATCGAGTAGCAGATCCTTGCTATCAGCATCGAGGGCTACACGTTCATCCGGACGAAATTTCGTTTCGACGAGATTCGCTTTTCACAGAGTTCGAGGTGTCGAGTTTTTAACTCAACGAGGTAAGATCTTAGACTATTTTGTCTTTAAAGGGTGCTACTGGAAATTATATGTGTTTTTACCGTTTAAAAATGCATGAAAAGTTGGTTTATTTATGGAAAGTTGGCTTATTTTTGAAAAGTTAGATTTAGTTCAAAATTGCTTTTGGGTTGATTTCGGTTGGCGAAAAAGGGGTTTGAGGCTTTCCTTTCGGTGTATCTTTGTTGTTTCGGGCTTGTGTATGTCCGTGGGTTGTTAAAGGGGTGTTTGGATGGTTTAATTTGGGGATGAGAAGTTTTTTTCGTAGCTTGAGTTTGCATTCTGCCATCGCCCTATAGCCTGTTTAGAAATTTAAAGATTTTGCTTTTTGTGTCGACACATTTTCTGTTTTTGTCGACACCTCTAATGTTTGTGTCGACACCTTTCCATTTCTGTTGACCCTTTTCATGTTGTTTGTGTTTGATGCTTCAGTGGTTAATTACAGTGAACTCTCTGTTCTTTTGTGTCGATACCTTTTTCTGTTGGTGTCGACACATTTTCTGTTTGTGTCGACATATTTTTCCTTTTGTTGGAGTTGTGCATTCTGTTGCTGTTTGTGTCGACACTTTTTGTCACACCCCAAACATTCGGGTCACGCGAAAGCCCACCAAAATACCCATTTAAGGAAAATAGGTTTCACAGTTGATAATCAAAATACAACATTTGGATAATGATCCGCAAGTATATCTCTCATAAACAGAAAACATGCATCTTATACATGAATAAACATATCACCTAAAGGCGTACAAAACCAACCTCAACATGCGTCACATGTGCAAGTACATGTCTCAAAAAGGAAAAACTATAGCAAGTCTTCCATCACCTCTGCAACTAGGTCAACTCCTTATGCTCACCTGAAAAGGTTTTACAGCAAAATCCCACACCGTGAGTCAAAGCCCAATAGAACATAGACAATAAAACTGTAAAGCAGGCTATGCAATTATACACACACGGGCTAAACCACAGGAGCCAAAAAGGTTTTTTGTTAGACTATCACGAGTCTCAAAAGGTTTTATCTCATAAAAACTCACGTTTTCCATCCTTCAAACTATGCATATCATCCTAACAGATATCTTGACAGAAAACCTTATGCCCATCCTAACAGATGGGCATAAGGTGGTATTTCTAGTCATTTATGTTGATGACATTCTCCTTATCGGAAACCATGTGGGGTTGCTATCTTTGGTGAATGTGTGGTTATCGAGTCAATTTGACATGAAGGACTTGGGAAAAGCGGGCCAAATCCTTGGGATCAAACTCATACGAGATCGATCACGAAAGATGTTGGGGTGATATGCATAGTTTGGATGATATGCATAGTTTGAAGGATGAAAAACGTGAGTTTTTATGAGATAAAACCTTTTGAGATAAAACCTTTGAAGGACACTGATCAAAGCCAAAACTTTTAATCGCCTGGTCAAATCGACTGTTCCAAGACCTTGATGCTTACTTAAGCCCATAAATGGATTTCTTAAGCTTGCACATCAAGTGCTCCTGCCCTTTTGCTATGAACCCATCTGGCTGCATCATATAGATGCTCTCGTCAAGACTTCCGTTAAGGAATGCCATCTTGACGTC
>JAULJZ010156239.1:0-28307 GCA_032270985.1 Heliamphora pulchella | reverse complement strand
GATTCGAGTGGAAAATAATGTTTTGATTATTGTTTTTCTTTAACTGTGAAGACGTTATCTGCATTGTTGATATGCATGGTTTTAAGAATGGAAATGCGGAGCTTTATGAAATAAAACCGTTTTGAGGCTCGTGCTAGCCTGATGGAAAACATGTGATTTTCGAGAAGTAAAACCTTTTTGGCTCCTGTGGTTGAGTCAACTTTATGCTATGTGATTGCGTATCCTGCTTTATGGCTTTATAGTCTTTTTATATTGGATTTCGGCTCACGTTGTGAAAATTTGTTGTAAAATCTTTTTCAGGTGAACGTGGTCCTGTAGGTTGACCTTGAGATCCCCGAAGGTGGCTGATGACATGACTGATGTTTTGTCTTTGTTAGGTAGTTTATACCTTTTGTATATGTTTCATATTTGGATGTAACATATTGTAAGGCATATGTAATTCTTATGGATGTATACATGATTTACTGCTTTCGAGAGAGACCTTGAGTTGGTTGTTGTTTTCTGTTTTCATTTGGTTTATCCTTTCTTTTAAATGTTGTGCCTCGAGGGAGGATTTGGAGCCCCTTTTGGGGGGGTTTTCTTTGGTATGGTTACCTTGTGAGCTTTCAAAATGTGGGAAAATGTTTAAATGTTGGGAAGGGAAAAGTTGTTTTTTTTTTTGAAACGCTGGTCCGGAGCCTAACTGCTCGACGGACCGCTCGAGCCGTCTATCGGGTGGTCTCTGCAGACATTCTATTTTTTTTCTTGTTTTGTTCAAAATCCAGTGTCCTTGGGAAGACCGCTCGAGTGGTCTGGGCAGATTTAAAAAAAATATTGTTGTTTGTTTTCAAAGCTTGGCTCTTGGGGATCGTGACCTTGGCCTTTGGGCTGCTCTTTTGTATTAAATAAATTCTCAGTAGTGTGCTTGACAAAGATTTTAGCCTTGTGTTTATTCTTAACTCTATTCAAAAGGTACCTAGAGTGTTGACCAAATTGGCCTTTTCTACATATAGTAACTTAGAACCCCCCATTAGGTACAAAACCTATAGGATTATGTGTTTTAATTTAATTGGATGCTTTGCTTGTATATGCTTAAGACCTTTGTTTGGTTGTTTAGTTTAGGATAGCTTCCCTCTCGGGTCCCTACCCAGGTTTAATTTTAACCTTTGCTTGTATTTGGATCTCGATCTTCTAAGGCTTTGTTCAGGGTTTTATTTTAGGACCCTTCTTAGTTTAGGATAGCTGTCTCTCTCCTCGGGCTCTACCTGGGTTGTTGGTTTAGCATCCTCGGCTTTGTTTAGGCTTATTTTCCACTCGGGGCTCTGCCCGGGTTTCCGAGCTTTCTTTAGAACCTTTGTTGGATTATGATAGTTTTCCTTCAGGTCTTTGTCCGGGTTCTGGCTTAGGGTCTTGTTTGGTTTAGATTAGTTTTCCTATCGGAGTTCTGTCTGATTTTCCCTTAAATTTTCTCCCGGGGAGTTGTTTGTTCTATTGTATAGTTTTGTTAGTTAGGTTTTTCGGGCTTCCCTCTTGGGGTTTTCGATTGTTGTGCTGCCTTTTGGTTTTCTATCAGTTTGGGCTCACTTGGGGCATCCTTTCGTTTTGTTGATTGTATCCACTCCCAGCTTGTGATACAGTGCTTAGAAAGTTTACTGGCTTTGTTGGAGTTCTGTCTAAGATGCTTCTGATACTTGCTTCTTCCCTTTTGGGTTCTCAAGTTTGTTCCGATTCTAGATCATTGAGTTGGAGGAGCTACGTTCCATACATGTTCGGGCCAGGTCAGCTACAGGAAGACTTGTAGGGTATTTGAACAGACTATAGAACCATAAAAAATGACAGAGAATGGAGTGAACCTGACAGCCCTAATGAGGGAAATCACTGAGATACAGAGAGAAGTCGAACAGCAAACACAAGCTCAGATTTAGTGCCAGACATAGATCTGGGCAATTCAGGCTCACTTGCCAGGGGTAAACGAGCAGTAAGATGACCTGAACGAAAATAGAGAGGACTTTTAGGATGATAATTAGGGTCATGATGGACCATAGGTTGCTGCACCACCCCATGTTCCTCGCTAGGTTGTAGTGGAAGAAGAAAATTCGACTCAGTCCAGGGAATCCACGTTGGCGGACAAGATTGATAGGATGAAAAGAGTGCTGAGGAAGACAAAAGGAATTGAGATGCTAGTGTGGGAGGCTTGTACTTGTTCCCAGACGCCAAGCTCCCAGACAAGTTTAAGATGCCAGACATGGAAAAGTTCAATGGAATCGGAGACTACCATATCCATTTGAGGATGTATGTCGGTACCCTCTCTCCCATGGGAATCAATGACAAGTTAAAGGCTCAGTTGTTCCACCGATTTCTCTTTAGGGCAGCTTAGAAGTGGTTCCTTTCTCTAGTTGTCGCCAAAACCAGGACGTGGGAAGATATCACCATGGCCTTTGTCAGTCAATATAGCTATAATATCCAGGTAGACGTAATCACTCGAGAGCTTGAGACCACCTGTTAGGAAAGTAAGGAGTCATTTGTGGAATTTCTTACCAGATGGAGGGGTAAGGTGGCCAAGATGACAAACCGGTTGACAAAAGAAGAATAGGTGAGAATTATGATAAAAAATCTCAAATCCCTTCTGAAACGTTATTTGATCACACAGCCGCTCTCCACATTCAAGTAGTTATTCAACACTGGGGTTCAGATAGAGGATGCAATTCAGTCGGGAGACATTGAGAAAGTTGAGCCGAGCCAGAAACCAAGAAGGCCTTACTCCACCAATAACCAGAATCAACCCAGTATTGTGCGTTCCATCAAAACCACAGACACCCAACTAATAATTGCATAGGACTCCGCTATGAAATTCAAGACCTCATCGACAACAAAGTTATCCCACCCCCATCTGTTGTCCAAAAGCCAAACATCACAACCAGTCCGCTGTTGAACCATGCCAAGCATGCCAGTCTGAATTGTATTCATCTAAGGCAACCAGAGGACCCTAACTGTTATATCTATCCGGCACACCTCCTATGCCCATGTATTCCAACAGTAGAAGATCAATTGTCTTACTCACTGATTATGACCGAAAATGGGTGGAAAATGGAAGAATGAAATGACGAAGCCTGGGATGGGTTCGAAATGGTAATTCAAGCAAGCAACTAGATAGAGGAGGAACACAATAATGACGATGACTGACTGCTTGACTACCCGGTACCGCTATATAGAATTGGCAATGTTCTAGACGGCATTACTCTTCCTCAGCTTTTTGAAGAAGAGGTGTATATCGATGAGATGCAATCCTATTGGCTAGTCTGAACAGTGTTGAGGTCAAATGGGAAAGAGTGGACCGAGTTTTGGGCTGTCCCATGAGCAATAAGTGGGATACATAAAAGAAGACATCTGGGGTTTAGATGATATCGATAATACGTGGGCTATCAAGGACGAAGAGGAGAGGAAAGGAAGGCCGAAGAGCAGTGATCTAAATGACTTGTGGCAATTCGAGAGCCCTCCGTACATCACTGAGGTTAGACAAATTGATAAAACAATGCTGGATTTATGGGACCCAAAGGAAAGAGTTGAGCACCTAACCAGGAGTGGAAGACACTTTAAAATGGCTCAGTTAGAAAAATGACAAGCTAGTGGAAAAGAAAAAGAGAAGGAACAGGAAGAGAAAGATGACACTGTACTGAAGTAGCTGAATAAGACCCAGGCCAACATCAGCATATGGGGCCTACTGATGGCTTCGCACAGGCACTGACAGGCTGTGCTGAAGGTTTTAAATTCGACGAACGTCTCGATAGACGTAACCTTTGAATAGTTAATCGGGTTAATCCTACTAGCTGCAGAGCCCAAGGTAATCTTCTTTTTCTGACAAGGACTTACAGTTGGAAGGAAAGAGCCACAACAAACCCCTTCACATCATAGTTAAGTGTCTAAAAAAGTGGTTCCTGATTACGTTCTTCTATAATGGGTTGGTGCTGAATGTCTGCCCGCTTAGAACGGTAATTTATTTGGGAATGAAGTTGGATCACTTCACGCCTAGAAACCAGGGGATCAGAGCCTATGACAACACAAGGCAAGATGTGCTGGGGCTGGTGACGTTTGCTGTATCAATCGGCCCGTTGAAAATATCTGTAAAGTTCCATGTTTTGGACGTCCCAGCATCCTTCAATTTGCTGATAGGGAGGCTGTGGTTTCATGATCCGGATGTACTAGCAGTTCTTTCTACCCTCCATCAAAAGTTAAAGCTGATCAATAATGGAGCAGCGTTGACTATTCATGGGGAGGATAGTATTCAACCCCCAAGAGAATATGGTTCAGCTCTCCTGGAAATTCAGCACGAAGAAGGAGATCTGTTCTTGAACAGATTCAAGTTTAATGAGGCTGAAGTTCAAATGCTGTTAAAGGAGGAGGAAAGTTATATCAATCCCTATGCTATCACCATGATGAGACGTATGCCTTATTTTTCAAGAATAGGGTTAGGATGCCAACAGCAAGGGATCCTAGAACCCATCCAGGTGTTACCGAGCTCACAGCATTTTGGTTTTGGGTATCAGCCGACAGAAGAGGACCTTGAAGAGCCTAAGAAAGGATAAAAAGGGAAGAGGAACAGATATTTGGGCATGTTGAACGGTTACTTCGTCAAGGAAGGGGAAGGCTTCCCTTACTGTGGTTTCTCGGAACCATGGTTTGATGAGGAAACCAATCAGAAACTGCCGGGTCTAGAGATCTTTTTTAGGCACAAATTGTCCAAACAAAAGAAGAAGAAGCATTGGAAGAGAAAGAGAGAAAAGGGAAGAAGATTCAAGAAGAAGAAAACCGGGTAGACAAGCTGGATGGCACTAACATGGGAGCATTGTTCAATGATCAGATGGCTCAGATGCATATAGTCGATTGGGATTGCTTGATGATGGGCTTTGGTGCACCAGCTAACTGCATCAGGCTCATCGTGGATGTGACTTCGAAGGATGTTAATAACTGGTCTTTAGATTTCTATAATTTGTATGATTCAAGTCTCGAGTCTGATTCTGAGTCTTATAAGTTTTTACTTTGTTTTATCAGTTGGATGTCACGTTCGAGGGCACGTCTGTCTGTGCACCCTGTTCCTCGCTTTTGAATTTGTAATCTCTTCCCTTTTTGGTATCAATGAAATAAACGAGGATTCTGGTTACTCTGCTTTGCTCGATTTATTTTATACGCTTTCTGATGATTTTGAATTCGAAGAAGATATCCTCGACGAAATAAAAGCTTTAATAAAAAGAGAAGAAGAAATGCGCGCCCAACTAAGAATCGAAGAAATTTTATCAATTAATCTGGGTAATAAAAATAATCTGCAAATTGTCTAAATTGGTAATTCATTATCTTTAGTTAAAGGTGAATAATTAATATCTTTATTAAAAGAATTTAAAGATGTCTTTACATGGTCTTACGAGAATATGCCCAGTATTGATTCCGAAATCTTCCTACATCATATCTCTTTGTATTACGATGCCAAATCGATCAAGCAAAAGTTGAGAGGGATACGGCTAGAATAAGCGCTGAAGATCAAGGAAGAAGTCACCAATCAGATCAACACTAGATTCCTTATGATAAGCAAGTATCTGAAGTGGGTGGCCAACATTGTGCCGATCTTTAAAAAGGACGGACGCATCAGAGTCTGTGTGAATTTTTGGGATCTCAATAAGGCCAGTCCTAAGGATGACTTCCTGTTATTGCACATTGATGTCTTGGTGGATAGTACAACAGGGCACGCTCTCTCATCGTTCATGGACGGCTTCTCCGGGTATAATCAGATCTTAATGAACCCCAAAAACATAGAGAAAACAACATTCACTATACCTTGGGGCACCTATTGCTATCGCGTGATGCCATTCGATTTAAAGAATGTAGGGGCAACCCATCAAAGGGCCGCAACTATCTTATTACATGACATGATACATAAGGAAGTCGAAGTGTACGTGGACGGTATGATTGTGAAGTTTAAGGATCGATATGGCCATATCATAGCATTACAAAAGTTCTTTGAAAGGATCAGGAAATACAGGATGCAGCTCAATCCACAGAAGTGTGCTTTCGGAGTCACTATAGGAAAAATGCTCGGGATCGTGATTACTCAACGATGCATCGAAGTTGACCCTTCAAAAATTAAAGCGATCATAAAAATGTCTCCTTCAAAGATTGAGTAGGAAGTCAGAGGATTTCTGGGCAAGATACAGTTCATTAGATGGTTTATAGCCAAGCTGACAACTACCTATGAGCCGTTGTTCCGTTTGCTGAAGAAAGGAGTTATGTTGGAATGGGACCAGAAGTGCTAAGATGTCTTTGATGCTGTGCGTCAGTGCCTGCAAAACCCACCTATTCTAGCTCTTCCCGAGCCTAATAGGCCATTGATTCTCTATTTATCAGTAATCGATTCGGCTATAGGATGCATGCTGGCACAAGAAGAAGAGACCGGGATTAAAAAGGTAGTTTACTACTTGAGCAAGAAGATGACTAGGCGCGAGGTACAATACACGCAATTGGAAAAGACATGTTGGGCTTTGGTTTGGGCCGCCCAAAAATTAAGGCATTACAAGTTATCTTTCACGGTGAATGTAATCTCCCGGATGGATCCATTTAAATACTTGTTCAAGAAGACGACACTAACAGAAAGACTAGCTCGTTGGTTGTTATTACTGTCAGAGTTTGACCTTAAGTATGTCACCAAGAAGTTGGTAAAGGGTAAAGTAGTGGCAGAGTTTTTGGCGGATCAACCAATCGAAGGAGACGAAGACGCCGAATTCTAGTTCCCGACGAGCAGCACATGAGAATCAGGGACGATAAATGGATTTTATATTTTAATGGTGCATCCAATTAGTATGGCTAAAGAATAAGAGTTCTTCTTGTTACCCCTAACGAGTTACATGTTCCTTTATCCCCAAAGCTTAATTTTGAAGTCACCAACAACCAAGCTGAGTATAAAGCATGCTTAGCTGGGTTAGAGGCAGCTCTAGAACTAGGGGTAATGAAACCGGAAGTCATCGGAGACTCGACATTGGTGGTTTCACAAGCAAGAGAGAAATAGAAGGTCAAAGATGAAACTCTGATCCTCTACCACCAAGAACTTGAGAAGTTGATTCCATGCTTTGAATTGATGGTTTTCACTCATGTTTTGAGACTATAGAATAAGTTTTCTGACACCTTGGCCACTCTAGCATCAATGATTGATATATTGTTTGGAGTCAGGATGAGGCCACTAATGATCAGGTACAAGAGAAAATCGGCATATGAAATGACAACAGCAATCGAGAAAAGCACGGATGAACTCCCTTGGTACTTCGACATCCAGAACTTCGTGGAGAAGGAAGAATACCTCAAGCACGCCAGCAAAAAGGACAAAAGAGTGATAAGGAGATTATCTGCATAATTTGTTGTTTGCGGAGGAAGATTTTACAGATGAGGACATTCCAGGGTCAACAAGCTATGTGTTAACATTGAAAAAGGTCGAGAATTGATGAAAGGAATACATGTTGGAGTCTATAGGCCTCACATGAGTGGAAATATGTTTACCAAGAAGATCCTGCGACAAGGGTATTTCTAGATGGCAATGGAAATAGACTGCATCCAGTTTGTGCAAATGTTCCATAAGTGTCAGATCTATGCAAACCTTATACATGTTCCCCCATCCTAACTGTATAGCTTGACGTCGCTGTGGCCGTTCTCCTTATGGGGAATCAATGTGATTGGCAGAATAACACCAAAAGCCTTGAATGTTCATGAATTTATTTTGGTGGCCATCGATTATTTCACCAAGTGTGTATAAGCTTCTTCTTACTCAGTATTAAAGGCCTCCCATGTTGCCAAGTTTATCAAACAGAATATCATTTGCCAATACGGGGTTCCCCACGAGGTTATCTCAGATAACGGTTCTCATTTTCAAGGAAAAGTCCTAGACCTCTTCAAAGAGTATTAGATAGTGGCCCACAAGTCATCACTGTACCGGCCACAGATCAATGGAACAGTTGAGGCAACAAACAAGAACATCAAGAAGATTCTGCAAAAGTTGATCAGCTCACACAGGGATTGGCCAGAGCATCTACCATTTCCAATGCGGGGTTACAAAACGTTAACTAAAGCTTTAATAGGAACCACGCCTTACTACTTAGTGTATGGAATGGAAGCTGTTCTTCCCATTGAATTGGAAATCCCTTCACTAAGAGTAGTGGTTGAGGCTAACATTTCAAAAGTAGAATGGCAGAGAAATCGGATAGAAGAGCTACTCTTGTTTGTTGAAAGAATACCACAGGCTTTATTTCATATACAATGGTACTAGAGAAGGATAGCTAGGGCATTTGACAAGAAAGTCAAGACCGGGATCTAAGAGAGGGTGACTTAGTTCTTATGAAAATTAGGGCTCCTATTTTTTATCCAACAGGCAAGTTCAAGCCAAACTAGGCTAGGCCGTATCTAATCAACACTTTTATGACTGGTGGTATAGTAATCATCATAGAACTAGATGGCAACATGTTCTCCACCCCGATTAACTAGGACCAGCTCAAAAGATACTACCCTTGAGATAAAAATAAAATAAAATAAAAACTACCTGGGTTGAAAACTGAAAAGGCGACCCAACCAAAAGTTAGAGCAGCTCGCAAGGTCGAAAACTTAAAAGGGCGACCTTGGCAAAAGTTAGGGCATCATAAAAGGAGAGTGTTAATACCCGAGAATGAACCGAGCCTGAACTACGTTACGGCCTGATTCTATTTTTTGGGATAAGTAGACAGCAGCTTCTTTCAAGAAGTCTAGTCACTTTCTTTGTTTCAGCCATCTTTGAATCTGAGTAAAGATTAACAAAAATTTGTCTTTGAATTCCGATAATAAAGTCATTCAAATTGTAAAAATTGAAAACCTTTAAATAATTTAGAACTTTTTTTAGATAAACATGGGATTTTTATTACTACTGCTTCAGTTACAAAGTTTTGAAAATAAAAAGATGGGTGCACAAGTCCCAAACTCTAAGAAAAGAAGAAAGAAAGCAGTGAAATCCTGAGAGCAAAGCGGGTCCCTCAAATCTTCCTCCTCTTTTGTTTCTGCGCAACCGCGTCCTTCCCCTTGTACTATCTTGCGACCGCAAGGTTCAAACCATGTGCCCGCAAACTTCAAAGGTTGCGAGTGTACCTTTTTCGTACACTTTTTTTGTACATCTTCCTTTACGTTGTTTCTTTTCTATTGTTTGTTTAAAATTTTGTTGCTTTCGGATAAGTTATCCATTTTTGTCAAGAATAAAAGTCAAACTCTTTCCCACAACTTGGGACTTGTATCATGGATTGTACAACTAAGACAGTTTAAGCAATAATAAAAATAAAGTTTTTCAAGCAAAAGATAAAGGAAAGATCATATGAACAGAAAAGTAAAAGGCTCGAAGGCCTAGGAGTACCTAAAAAGTGTAGGGCATCCTGGCCCATTAACAAATGAAACTGGGAACGCAGGCCCGAAAATCTAAATGTATCAAAAACTATGGTATGAATAAAGTCAATATAGATATGGGGAGAGGGATTCTCTCAGCTCTCTCTCTATCGCCTATGGTGAACCCAGAGGGGAGGAGGAACAGAGGGGCTGACCTTGGAGGAATCGAACATCTCTTCTAGTTTGTCTCCGTCATCATCATCCCTGTTGGAAGAAGATATGACTCTATATCGGCTCCTAGCTAATGAAGCAGATCCCCAGGTAGAGCGAGCTCAGGAGGAGGTGCGGGACCCAGGACCTCGCACATTACCTCTTACTAGAGCATACAGCTGTGGAAAGGAAGATAAGGATAAGTACAAAAATAGGATGCAGAAAAGGGATGAAGAATTAAATAGTGAAAGAAATCAGAAAGTACTCACTATAGCCTTAGAGGCAAAAGCAATGCCGGCTACTTGGAGAGAAGCATCCTACTGGCAGACCTGCGCCCTCAGGCCAGATACCAAAAGCAGCTGACGGTCCACCCACGCCTGGTTAACCTGTAGAAAAGAAACAAGAGACGAGCAAACTAAAAGAGGAAAAGTTAAAAAGGAAAGGAAGGGACATAGAAAAACCCGAGAAATGTCAACTTTGAACTATGGGGTCGGTGGAACTAATACAGGAAGGTTGAAAGGATGACTTGCCACGAAGACAGTGACGTCCCAAGGAATCTCTACACCGGCTGCTCCTACTCTCGCTCCCGCTCTAGCTGCAGTTGCTGCCGTTGCTGTTCTTGCTCTCCTCCTGGCTCTGACCGATCTGGCCAGGGGATGCCCTATAACCACTGGACGAAGTCCCATTGGCCCTATCAAGTGTCCCCTTGCCCATGTCATATAGTCGCCTACAGCCTTCAGCAATGTTGAAGCATGAGTGCTAACCATCTCTAAAATGACGTCCAGATCACTCATGATGCCTGTCTCTCACATGTGAGTAGGAGGAGGCACTGGAATACGGAAGTAATCCAGGCCAAGAGACTGATGGACTACTCTTTCTCCAAGGTACCACTCCCGACAGAGTGGGCCCTCCAATATAATCTGCATCGAGGAGATGTCACAGCTGCGCATCAGATCTACGCTAACTCTCTCCTTTATCCCCCATCAGATGTCCCACCAAACTTGCAGAAGAAGGAAGGTAGTGATAAGAACAGAGAATAGTTGCAATGTCAGAATAGAAAACAATGGCAGAGAACAATGGCAATAACAGAGCAGAAAATAGTGGCAGAACAGAAAGAAGTAGCAGAGAATAGTGGTAGAATAAAGAGCAGAAGCTATACCTGATTAGGGGTCAATTGGTCCAGGAAAATTCAAAATCTATGAAGGCTCTTTCCCTCGGGCTTCGTCTCCATATGCTCTCTCGTCCGCCGAGCTGCACGAGGAATCACTAGAGGATCCTCATGGGAGTTCACCAAAACATGCATCCTGAAGAACTCATAACTCCATAACTGCCAAAGAAAGGGTCAAAAAAAGGGCAGATAACAGATTTGTTGGGCAGATAACAGATATGTGAACACATGAAAGTATAGAAAGACAGAAATAGTGGTATACCTCCCCGCAATGCCAAACTACTATGAAAATTGCATCACGGCCCTCATAAAGTCATACAGTGTGGCGAGAGCAACACCTTCCTAGTAGTAGGTGGCGACTCGGTCCAGATAGTGGAGAGCTCCCAGATAATGCCAATGGACGATACTCTCCTTATTCACAAACAAGGAGATATCGAAGATGTACAGAAAAAATACTCGAGCTACCCACTCGTAATGACGAGGCTCTAAGCACTGAAAATGGCAGAAGTGAGTGTAAAACCATGCGTCTGACTTGACCCAGATCCATCTGTAAGGGAACGGTGCTAAGAAAGTACACAATCGCCTCAATAGAATGGGGAATGTTTGGGTCAAATGGAATGGGCTCTCCATCAACGCAGATGCTAGTAACCATCGCGAAGTCTAGCAGAGTCAAGGTGGCCTTGAAAGTCAGGAAGTGGAAGGTGTTAGTGGTGTCCCACCACATCTCGGCAAGAGCTGTCAGCTGTACATGGTCATTATTGGTGTCACCTAACAATGGTATAAATCTGCCGAAGTCGGCTCCGTCAACAAAAGCTTAGCTCTGGGCAAGGAGGGCTCCATACCACTCTAAGGCGTCTCCAAAACCACCAAAGCCTCGAATGTGCCTACTAGCCTGTAAAAGCAAAAGGAGATGATTAGATGATATAGTAAAAGCTATTAGATCAAATGGAATGCAAAAAGAAAGAAGAAAGAGAGATAACCAAACCCTAGTTATATGCGAAGCGTTGTCTACGTCTTAAGTTCGTGAGACGATTCTTAGATTTATTAAGCCCTAGTGCGCTAGGCAACCCCGTTCAAAAACCCTAGTCATATGCGAAACATCATCTAGGTCTTAAGTTCGTGAGACGATTCTTAGGTTTGTTAAGCTCTAGTGCGCTAGGCAACCCCGATCAAAATCGTAGTCATATGTGAAGCGTTGTCTAGGTCTTAAATTCGTGAGATGACTCTTAGGTTTCTCAAGCTCTAGTAATCTAAGCACCCCAAACCCTAGTACACTAGGCATCCTAAGTCCAGAAGGCATCTTAAATTTTCTCAAACCCTAGTGATCTAGGCACCTCAAGCCCTGGTGCGCTAGGTATCTCATGTTCAAAACCCTTATCATATATGAAGCATTGTCTAGATCCTTAGTCCAGAAGCCGTCTTAGGTGTCTCAAGCTCTTGTGTGCTAGGCATCCTAAGTCCAAAAGGCATCTTAGGTTTCTCAAGCCCTGCTCCCTACGCACCATAAGTCTAGAAAGTGTCTTAGGTTTCTCCAAGCAGTAGTATGCAAGGCATCTCATGTTCAAAACTCTAGTCATATGCGAAGCATTGTCTAGGTCCTAAGTTCAGAAGGCGTCTTAGGTTCCCCAAGTCCTAGTACGCTAGGCATCCTAAGTCCAGAAGGCGTCTTAGGTTCTCTTAAGCCCTATTGCGCTAGGTACCCTAAGTTTAGAAGACGTCTTAGGTTTTTCAAGCCTAAGTGCGCTAGGCATCTCATGTTCAAAACCCTAGTCATATGTGAAGTATTGTCTAGGTCTTAAGTTCAGAAACCGTCTTGGGTTTCTTAAGCCCTAGTGCACTAGGCATCCTAAGTTCAGAAGGCGTCTTGGGTTTCTCAAGCCCTAGTGCGCTGGGTACCATAAGTCCAGAAGGCATCTTAGGTTTCTCCAAGTCTTAGTGCGCTAGGCATCTCATGTTCAAAACCCTGGTCATATGCGAAGCATTGTCTAGGTCCTAAATCTAGAAGGCGTCTTAGGTCTTTCAAGCCCTATTGCACTAGGCACCTTAAGTCTAAAAGACATCTTAAGTTTCTCAAGTCCTAGTGCGCTAGGCACCCTAAGTCTAGAAGGTGTCTTAGGTTCCCTAAGCCCTAGTGCACTAGGCATCTCATGTTCAAAACCCTAGTCATATGCGAAGCATTATCTAGGTCCTAAGTCCAAAAGGTGTCTTAGGTTTGTAAAGCCCTAGTGCACTAGACACCCTAAGTCTAGAAGGCGTCTTAGGTTTCTCATGCCCTAGTGCGCTAGGCACCCTAAGTTCAGAAGGTGTCTTAGGTTCTCCAACTCCCAGTGCACTAGGCATCTCATGTTCAAAACCCTAGTTATATGCGACGCATTGTCTAGGTCTTAAGTTTAGAAGGCGTCTTAGATTTCCCAAGCCCTACTCCCTGAACGCCCTAAGTCCAGAAGGCATCTTAGGCCCTACTCCCCAGGCACCCGTGTTTTAAATCCTAGTATCTGGATGTTTTGTTCAAAAACCCCGGTCATCTAGGTATCCTATTAGATCCTTAGTCTAGTGTCCAAGTTTATTATCTCGAGTCTCTGGTTCTAAATATTATATTATGTGGGTGTGCGAGTGGATTACATTTATGTTTTTTACATGTTTCGAGTCCTTTTGTTAACAAGTTTTAATTGCATATTGAATATGTTATAGCATTTTAGCTGGGGCAATGTTTCGTGTTTCGGTTTCTTTAATCACATGTACGTATCACAAGTATCATGGAAACCTAGACATATGTTCTATGTTCGAAGGTGGAACAACAAAGCATGCTTCAACATTTTAAGTTAAAAAGAAGAAAAGAGGACTTACCGCATGATTATGGTGAGATAGAAGGACATGAGCCTCACTGAGAAGAAAGTCAAGAGCGACATTAGTAACTGGATGCTCGTACCTCGTCATCTTGCTTTGCATTAGATGATAAGGCACTGGAGCATACCGTAGAGGGTCGAGAGGAGCTAGTATGTCCTCGCTAGCGTAGGGAACTAAGAAGCCTGCTATCTCTACCGCGAAAGTTATCTGATTTACTGCTATCTAAGCTGCCGTCCCACGACCCACAGTGGCTCAAAGAGAATCTATTGCCCCCACAGAAGTGGAGGGCTGAGGGTTAGAAGTCCCGTCCATGGGAATGCTTGAACCAACACTAGCAATGGCTTCAATGGATGTGTTATCTGTAGTAAAGGGCCCCCGTCGCGCCCCAAGATCATCGTCTCCACGGCCGCAACCCGCCATAAAAAGGAAAGGAAGACACAACAACGAAGTAAACATCCTGTGTCAGAAGAAACAAGCCCGAAAGCTAAAGAGAATGTCTTTAAAACCTTAAACACCCAAGAGCACCGTGAGAGTTTTAAGAGTTAGAGAGAGAGTAAGCAGGCGAAAAGTGAGACTGCCTTGCGTAGTCTGGGAAGCTTTATGATTCTTAAGATGTTGCGGCCGCAACAACCATTGTTAACGATCGCGAGGTTTATGAAGGGTTTTGTTGCGACTGCAAGGTTTGCCTAAAAAACAATCTTGCGCCCAAAATCCGTTTGGAACGTCACATCACGACCTTGAGCTTCAAACCATGCGATCGTACCTTTTCTTGTAATGATTGCATTTTATGTGCTTTTAATGCCCTTATGATGTGTTTAGTTGCTTGTTTTTGGGATTTCAAAATAGTTTTAAAGTCTTGACTCAACTTTTTAATTATTTCTATCCCGTTCCTGTCCAAATTTTTAAGTGTTGACTTGACCTATTAATTTGTGATTTTCTTCCAACAAAAATAGTTTTAAAAGTCTTAACTCGACTTTTTAATTATTTTTATCTTGTTCTTGTCCAAATTTTTAGGTCTTGACTCGACTTATTAATTTATGTTGCTTTCCCGATCAAGATAATTTCTAGGATCTTGACTCGATCCTTCTAATAATTTCATCCCTAGCTAAGTTCTTAGATTTTGACTCGATCTTTGAATTGTTGCTTGTGCTCCTTTGGATCTTGACTCGACCTTTAGGGTATCCTTTGACATGTTACTATCTGCATCATGTTTTTGCATCTTGCATTTTTTGCATTTGCCCGGAAACTACGTTTTAATCTGATCCCTAACGAAGGGGTACATAGGTAGCTCGATGGAAGTTCGAGTACGACCACCACCATCATATGAATGCTTGTGTCTGTTTAGCCTAAGATTAACGACTCGGCCAAATGGATGTTATCTTTAGGTCTTTGATATAACTCGCATCACGCATTGCTACGCAAGTTGTTTCAAAGAGGGCAACTGTAGACACATCATTGGACTGTGCCGAATCTTAGGCTTATCCGGGTGAATCCAATGATAAAAACCATGTGGGAGGACGTGCAAAGTCTATAAAATAATCACCGAGAAATGATTCAAAGCCATTACTTCATGAAATCAAACTGCAAGATCACAACTTTGAACCTTAAGGCCGAACCTTTGAACCTCGCGACCTAATTGTTCACTGGCACAAATTTTTGCGATCGCAACAAGAAACCCTCGAAAACCCTAAAAAATGTTACGGCTGCAACATTCAACATCGCGGTTGCAACCGCAACCTTTTGGGAATATTTTGAAGCCCTAAGTGTGTCACCATCTCATTGGGTGACATTATCTATAAATACATACCTTCAGCACAATTTTTGAAGGATGATTTGGAGACGTCAACACTCTACTGTATTATTGACTCACACCTTGACTCATACTACTGTCCTTCTCTCCCAAAGTACTGGAATTGGGACTTTCTCGACAATTAAAGAGATGATCACTACATACCACGACTTGAGGATTCATTAGGGATACCGCGTTATAGTTACTGCTATTGGAACCCTGACACTTCTCTCTCTACATTTTCTACCTCCATGGAGACATCAGGTTAGAATTTGAATTTGAATTTACGAATTGCATACTTTTTCCTTTTCATTTGTTATCACTAGGTTTTAATTACCTCGTTCACATGCTTAATAGTTGATTTTGATTAGTTTCATTATTAGCATGCTCAATTCTTAGATCTTAGTTAGTATTGGACTATTCATGCTTTTGTTGTGGTTTTGACTGGCATAAGTCTTAATTTCTCATGTGATTCTGCTTCATATTCGACCTCAAACGTCGCATATTAGCACCCAACACACTATTTATTTAAATTCAGCGAAACCATGCTAACATACCTTGCGGTTGCAACTTCCATAGTTGTGGGCGCAACTAGTTGGCACTAACATGCTTGCGATCATGTGCTTGTTCTTCATGCTCGTAACTTTTAGGTCTTTTGGCCTTGCGACCACAATCTCTATAGGTTACGACCGCAATCTCTATAGGTTACGACCGCAAGCTTTTCTATTTTAGTAGCTTAATTTTGCTGTTATAGTATTCTATTGATAGTTTGTGATGTCCAATATGCAGTCTATAGTGTGGCTTCAGCATGATTGAATCTTTAGGATTGTTTTTCCTTTGGTTAAACCTATGTTATGCTTACTATGCATCATTAGTGTTATTTGACAGGGTTAAGGTTTATTAGTTCCTTTTAATAATTCCATTTTTTGTTTATTGCATGTGGTTTTCTTCATGTATCCTTCAGTATAGATCGAGCATGATTAGAAATTAGGCTTTCTTTTATGCTTTGTTTTCTTTTATTACGTGTTTAAATACCTAAGATATGTATTTTCTTACTTGATTTTACTCGTTCCCTCTTTATCTCCACTTTCTGTATTTGCATGCATTTGAGAAATCTAATTAAGAACCAATGATGATTCGTAGAGGTCAACCTCATGGTTGGGTAAATAGGGTGCCTAACACTTTTTCAGATTCGTACCTTAACCCCCGGATCTTTGTTTTCTCTGGTTAACATTTTGAAGATCAATGGCTCCTTTTTATTTTTTTTTTGGTTTTTCTCAAAAATCAAGTGGCGACTCCATTTTTCAATGAAAGGGTTTTCAAGATTTTTTGGTTTTCAAGGTGTTAAAAGTTTTAATATAACTCTTGAATTCCCAATTTTTGCAAAACCCAAAATCCTGATGCCACACCTTTCGCTTAACTTATTTGACTGTCAGATTATAAAATCCACCAGTAGGGTTTGCCTCGATTAAAACTTATAAGTTTTCTTAAGAGGGTATCATCAATCTCGATTTTTCAGGACATGAATTCCGTTGTTAATTAATGTCTACCATATACTTAATATCGTTATCTGACTCACCGAAATTATTGACTCATATAAGATCGCACCCTCTAATGAATCAAAATAACAAATATTAAATATACGCAATAATAATTATTTTGAAATTAAGAACATAAGCACTTATAATAACCATGAGGTATAAGTTAATTTATATAATCAGTACAAAATTAATTATCCTAACTTGGTTATGTTCAATACACACAAAGTGTACTAGCACAATGAGTCAAAACAATTATATTTTCCCATAATCAAGACAGATCTACTAAAATACTGTATTATAGTCGTACTGATGGTGTGTCCAATTTCATCTAAACTGTGAATAAAAAACTTATATTCTACAAGAACCGACAATATGATCTTCTGTGTGTAAGTCGAACTCTACATACCAGATTAACTACTATATAGAATAAAAGACACACATGCACAATATTAAATAAATAATAAAACGCATACATTACTCATAAAGATTCTCGTTAAAATGAAAAATTAGTTTTATTAATAAATAAAAACAATATAAAAAATCCAAACATGATTTTTAGTATACTACCCTTACACAATTAAACATATCAAGATATCCCAGATGTAAATGTTTGGTCTTATGGCTTTACAAGTCAATGAATAAAATCACAAAAAAGAAAAAACAAAATGTCCGTCATTGTTTAAAAATAAGTCTTGAGTACTCCTATGCCAAGGGATCCTCATCAGCACCTAAAATATTTAAACAACGTCAGCCAAAACCCAATAGGAACAAGACTATCTGAGAATAAATGCATGACATGTGATTAAATAATGATACATAAACGATTATATTTCACAATCTCTATTCAAGTTCTTCGATTAGTTTCAAGGTCCACAGGGTTAAACTTGTTATTTCTTCCAATTATCAACTTCACATCTAATGGGTCTAACTATGTACCAAACGAACACCACGAGGCATCAACTAGAAACTATGAAATTTATAAGTTGCAAACACAAATTGGCCACCTCTTCGGGGATTAACTTGACGAGTAGGGTACCCAATCATTTGCAAATTTTGGTCTTTCACTAAGTAACTAGTCAAGCCTACCTTATCCACATCAAATCGACATAGTAACATAGACCATTTCTCGTATCAAACACTTTTTAGTTATCCAAGTATAATCACACGTCCATTAGCTCTCAATTCACATGGGCATTTCATCAAACACAACATAGGCATAATTTCATAAGTACAAGAATTATCATCTCAAATATTTTTCATTAAATTTCTAACTTTAAGATGATCTTAAATTTGATTTTCTCAATCATGAATAAGACATTATCAACATATTAATAGTATTTGTCAGAACCTTTATCATACATTTCCACTACAAAAATTATAGTTTATACTTCAATATGAATTTTTTGACATTTTCTAAAGAAAGAAAAATATTTATCACATATAAATTACAAATATTTTAAGATAGTCTGGAATCCTACTCCAGAGAAGTAAAAATTCAAGGATTTAAGCACACCCGAAATTCCAAAGTTTTTCAAATGAAAACCTGTTCGGTTGAAAGTGTAGCCCTAGATGTGTAGAACTACTTTACCTTCTATGGCTTTATGAGATACCAAGATTTGAATATTCAAAAATATGAGAGAGAGAGAGAGAGAGAGAGAGAGACGTTTGTGAATGCCCCCCTTTTTTCCCAAAGTTAAAGTTCCATGAGAAGCTTTGTCTTGGTCATGCCCCTTTTATTTTCTTTTTTTTTACACACACACACACACATATATATAATTAGTTACTATCAAATCCCACATTAATTAATTAAATTACCCTTTCATGTATTACCAAAATTGTAAAAGTAATCCCAAAATAATTTCTCGAGTTCCAAGCACACATGTGGATTGAATAATGTTCAGTCAAAAGAAAAAAGAAATCACCTGGCCCACAACCCAAATACGTTAAATAAGATGTACACAATTTTATTTGACATGTGTCAATAACCATATGAGAAAATTATTAAAATAAATAAAACGGGTTCGGGTTTGTATAATCATCCCCCCCTTAAGGAATTTCATCATCGAAATTCGACATCTACCTCAAGGTAAGAATAGTCCTAGGTATTTGGAACGGATTTCAGATTCGTTCTCCCACGTAGCCTCTTCGACTCCACGATGACACCACAACACTTTAACGAAGGGAATGGTTCTTCCCCTTAATACTTGGTCCTTAGTATCTAAAATCCTCATTGGTAGCTCTTCATTGGGGATGTCGTCCTTGATTCTGAATTTAATCCAATCAAGCACGTGCAAAGGGTCTGGCTTATACTTTCATAACATTGAAATATAAAAAATGTTGTGCACTAATGAGAGTTGCCGAGGCAAGGCAACACGATGTGCCACTTCTCCAATCCTCTTAAGGATTTTAAATTGCCCAATTAATCGTGGTGATAGTTTTTTGCTACGACTGAACGTCATCAAACCTTTTTGTGGTGAGATTTTCAAGAATACATGGTCTCCTACCTCAAACATTAAAGGTCTTCTCATTCGATTGGCATAACTCTTTTAGCAACTTTGTGCAGTCACTAAACGTTGATGAATGGTGGTGATCCTTTTATCATCTCACGTACTAAGTATGCTCCAACATAGTTGCTTCTCCCACGTTGACCCAACAAATTGATGATCCACAAGGTCTACCATACAAAGCTTCAAATGGTGCCATCTCAATATTTAATTGATAACTGTTATTATATGGAAACTCTGTCAAAGATAATGATCTTCTCAAGAACCACGAAATTCCAATACACAAGCCTATAACATATCTTCTAAAATCTGAATAGTGCGTTTAGATTGACCATCTGTCTGGGATGGAAGGCGGTACTGAAAGGTAAGTTCATCCCTAAAGTCGACTTAAGCCTTTAAGCAAGGGTCTTAGTCTGAGACAATAGATACATGTAGCACATGAAGTCGAACGATCTCTTGAATATATAGCCTACTCAGACTGTCTACTAAGTCATTCATTTGAATAGAGAGAAAATGTATAGATTTAGTCAATCTATCCATCACAACTAAAATGGCATCATGTCCCTTGGGCGATCTTAGGAGACCAGAAACAAAATCCATAGTGACGTGTTCCCATTTCCATTCAGATACATGCAATGGCTCCAAATAATCTACAAGTGGATCTCAAACTCTGAGCGGGAAGCAAAACCCATTCTTCGATGTCGTCACCATTCAAAATACGATTGCAAATCGTTTATATTTCATCATCTTGTTGTTGAGTGTCAATCACGCGACTAAGAAGTTTAGGTTCTGAAATCATTGTGAATAGGGTAGCACATTCTTCAGCCTCACTGAGATATAAGTCAAAATCGCTAAGATCACTAAGCATCCTGCACTCTTGTATAGCTATATGGGCTAAAGAACTGAGGGATTTTCAACTAAAAGCATCTTCCACAACATTGGCTTCTTTTAGATGATATTGAAATCAAAGTTATAATCCTCCATATACTCCATTCATAATCATTGCCATAAATTCAAGTCCTTTAGGGAAAGCAAATATTTCAAGTTTTTATGATATGAGAACACTTCAAAGCATTAACCGTACAAGCAGTGTCTCTATCCTTTTAAGGAAAAAATTATTGCAGCAAGCTCTAAGTCGTGAGTCAGGTAATTCTGTTCGTGAGTCTTTAATTGATGAGAACCATAAGCGACAACCTTTTCTTGTTGCATTAAGACACAACCTAAGCTGTCATAAGAAGCATCACAATCCATTATGTAACCCAACCCTTGCTCTTGTATGATTAAGACTAGTGTGCTGGTCAACCTTGAAATATTTTCTTTCCCTAAAGGACTTCATTCCACATGAATTTAATCTCTTTACACGTTAGACGTGTCATAGGTGTAGCAAGTCATGAAAAGTTTTCAACAAATCTACAATAATAGCCTACTAACCCCAAGAAGCTATGAATTTCAAATACACTTTTAGGCCGTTTCCAACTCATTATAGCATCAATCTTTGAAGAGCCCATGGCTACACCGTCTCCTAAAACTACATGTTCAAGGAATTTCACCTTAGACAACCAAAACTCGCATTTCTCATATTTTGTATATAACATGTGCTCTCTAAAGAGTTGTAACGCAATCTGTAGGTGTTCTTCACGTGTCTCCTTCGATGGTGAACAAATTACAATATCACCCACGAATACGACAACAAACCTATTAAGGTATGGATGAAAGATACGGTTCATTAGGTCCATAAATGTTGCTAGAGCATTTATCAAACCAAATGGCAAGATTAAAAACTCGTAGCGCCCGTAATGCCTGCGGACTGTCTTTGCAATGTCCTTCTCCTTTATCCTCAACTAATGATAGCCTGACATTAAGTCAATTTTACATAAATAACTTGAACCATCAAGCTGATCAAACAAATCGTCTATTTTTGGTAATTGGTACTTGTTTTTCACCGTTACTCAATTCAACTTTCTATAATCGATGCATAAACGTAGAGACCTATCCTTCTTCTTGGCAAACAAAGCTAGCCTGGGCTATCCATATTGAAGTACTCTGGTGAATAAAACCCTTATCTAGTAATTCCAAAAGTTGCACCTTCGACTCCTCCAACTTTGTCAGTGCGAATCGATATGGTGCCATAGAAATAGGCATTGTTCCCGAAACAAGGCTGATAGAAAACTCAATCTCCCATCATGGTGATAGTTCAAATAAGTCATTCGGAAACACATCAAGAAACTCACAAACAATATGAGGGAGTTCCCGTTTGATGGTATCAACTTTGTTCACCAAGAGGGTAGAGAAAAGGGAATTCAAACTTTTACGACTTTGCAAGTCATATAGTGGTGGTATCAAACCATCGTCCCGATTACCTAAAAAGTAAAAACAATTACCCTCAAGTGTACAAACAGACACTCAATGTTGATAACAATCTATATGCACTTGGTAAGTAGTTAACCAATCCATTCCAACGATGACATCAAATGTGGTCATATCTATCAGGGTTGTATACTAAAAATCATGATTTTGATTTTAGTATTTAATTTTGTTTTCTTAATAAAATTAGTTTTTTTATTTTATGAGAATTTTAATGAGCAAATGTATGTGTTTCATTATTTATTTAATATTATGCATGTGTGTCTATTATTCTACACAATATTTAATCTGGTGTGTAGAGTTCAGCTCACACACAGAAAACAAAATTATCGATTCTTGTAGAATATAAGTTTTCAATTCATAGTCTTAGATGGAATTAGACACACCATTGGCACGACTATAGCACAATATTTTAGTAGATCTGTCTTGATTACAAGGAACGGTAATTGTTTTGACAATTATTCTGACTCATCATGTTAGTACACTTTATGTGTATTAAACATGATCAAATTGGGGCAATTAATTTTATATTGATTATATAAATTAATCTATATCCCATGATTATTATGAGTACTTATACTCTTAATTCTAAAATAATTATTAGACACATATATTTAATATTCATTATTTTGATTCATTAGAGGGTGCGATCTTTTACGGGTCTATAATCGTGGTGAGTTGAATATTGGCGTTAATTATATGGTGAATATTAATTATTTAAGGAATCCACATCCTATGAACGAGATTGATGATACCCCTTAAGGAAACCTATAAGTTTTAACCGAACCAAACCCTACAAGTGAATTTTATAATCCGACAGTCAAATAAATTAAGCAGAATGTTTTAAAATTTCTTCAAAGAAACCGATTAAATATAATTGTCAGTAATTTAATTTAATCAGCGGATATTTATAATCTTAACGTTAGGAGAATAAATAAGTATATAATAATAGAAGCTTGAATACTTCGATTTTTAAAATACGGCTGTAAGTGCAATTATAATTCTTTAGTAGAATGAATTATAATTTGTTCTTATGAAATTACTTCTGGGTTGAGGTAGAATTTCATAATTTCATTAGGAGCCCACGTCTTATTTACTCCATATGTCCATGTTGTAGCCTATTTATATGCGGTTATAAAACTTAGTTGCCAGTTGATCATTAATCATTTTAGGGTTTTCACATCTTGTGAAATCAAAGAATCGGTAACTAGATAGGTTTTGAAGAATACGATAAGACAAAATCCACACTTTGTTCGTGTTTTTGCATTCAAGAATACATCAGAAGGCTTGTTTGGGAGAATTGACTTCTAGTCAATTATCGCGGCAGCTTGTTGACTAAAATTTTTAACAGCAAACAGAATCAAACCAATCGATCTTCAACAGGTATAATCCTAAACTAACTTTGGGAGTTATACCAGATTTTTGTTTTTTAATGTTCAATATAAAAAAGTTTTAATCTAGAGCCTGTTCGGTGATTGCTTATCTAGATTGTTTTTGGTTAAAATCATAGACATAATCCTAGAATTTTTATAGTTTCCGCCAACAATATCTAAGACGATGAAATAAAACGCTAAACAGCGAATGACAATCTCGATCTCACAAGATCTGCATGGTTTTTTCACCAACTGGGGTCTCTATACACAAAGCACTACCTAAGACATCTATCTCTTCGCCCAATGTTGATGCAAATGCGAATGAGATGAACAAATGCGATGCTCCTGTGTGGATGAGAACAATAGCCCAAGTATACACTAGGAAAGTACATGGTACTATGGGTGTGCTAACAATAGTGTCTGGAACGTCCGGTGCCCTTGAAGTGCTAAGGGTTGCGACAACATAGACCCGTCAGTGTATTCCTCGATTCTAACTACCACATTCTTGTGTCCCTAGTTGTCGTACCGGTTGGACTGAGGCAGTCCCCTCGATGATCCTAGAGGTTTGAGCTGACGATGTCTATTGTGACTGCCTAAAACCTTGTTATCCTAGAGTAGACTAAATTGACTATGAACTAGTCATGCTTTGAGTGTTCCCCCTCTAAGGGCAGTATCGTTGGATATGTCCTGTCTAGCCACACTAAAAGCAAATAGGTGACCCTCTCTTTTAAGTCTATGTCTGTTGCCAACATTGAGACAATCCCTTTTATGGGTAATCAGTTGCACGATGATCGGGTTGACAACATATAAAACTAATAATCACTCCATGACCAGATTGCCCTGAAGAAGCTGCAGATGAAGTGGGAGCATATTGAAGCTGTTTATATGATCCTGAAGGATAAGAACTGAAGCCAAATTGCCTTTGTCTCTTTGGCGGCCCTCTGGCTGTACACTTGATCCCCCATGTTGAGCTCTAACATCTCTAATCTTATGTGTCTTTTGTAAGGCATTCTCAATAGTAATAGCCGACTCCAGCAAGTCTGCGAAGATACGTAATCTCAATGCTGCAACCTTATTCCTGATGGCTGGCTTAAGTACCCGTTCAAACCTTTTTGTACGTAACTCCTCTATGGCCACAAATTCTAAGGCTCGTGAACTTGGCTTCATATTGGACCACAATCATTCCCCTTAAATTAGGGAAAGAAACTCATAAGCATCATTTGATGTCTCTAGAAAATACTTTTCAAGGAACACCTTTGTAAATGCCTCCCAAGTTCTTGCAACTGTGGTCCTAGCAAATTGCAACGACTCTTTAGCATCTCCTCTAAGTTGAAAAGTGGCAAAGGCCATCCTCAAGTCGTCCCCAACTATATGAAGGGTGTCGAGGATTTTGGTGATAAGTTCTAGCCACTATGTGGTGACTTTGGAATTTGGATCATCGTTGAAAGTAGAAGGGTCTAAGCATTGGAATTCTCTCATCACTGATGTGGCCCTAGGCTCAACTCCCCTGGCCCCTCTAGCTGATTCGGCTAGTTGTCGCATGGTGTTGGCCATTTCCATCATGAGGTCAACCCCACCCACATGTTCTTGTGGGGCATTAGCATCCCCGTCTTCTGGAACATCTACAAAACCACGACCCTAATCTCTTCTCGGAAGCACAGCTCTATATAAAAATATTAAAGGAAGAATCAATACAAAATTTAAATATAGTACAACATTCCCAACGAAGCTATCACTACTACAAAAATAATAAAACATCTTAGCTATTAACCAAGATCATGTCTATACATACTATCTCGGTTTTAAAATTGTGATGTATTCGGGTGTGATTAAAAGTCCATAGAAACAATCTCGGTTAATAACCAAAATTAAAAGTAATGAAAAAGCGAGATCTAGAAAAAGTAACCGAAATAAAAACTGCTAAAAATTGATATGAAAATCGAGTAAAACCATGATAGAAACCTAGAAACAATCTCGATTAATAACGGAGATGAAAACCGAGTAAACCATGATGGAAAGTGTCAATTAACCGAGATCAAAAGTTGAAAACCGAGATTATATATTTAATTGATCACAGTTTTTACCTGTGATCATTAGTCTATTATCACAATTTTTAACTGAGAACGTTTCTTAAATCACGATTTTTAGAGTAAGATAAGAAAGAAACATGTGGTAATTAATCTCGCTTTTTTGTTTTTGCATCACAGTTAATAACCGTGATTGATGAGCAATAATTAATTTTTTGTAATGTCATTTGTTCTTGATAAACATAGCTAGCAGTACCTACTTTATTTGAAAACATATCTACTACTATCCAACATTTTAATCAGAACATCAACAATGCAACCATACAGCTCAAATTCAATGTACCAAAATAGCTAAACAATGCACAATATATGAAAATAGCTATAATAAAAATAGCTCAAATTCAATCTCAAAATAATGCATAATTTTTCAAAATAGCATTGACCAAAAAAGCTCAAAATATCTTAAAACAGCTCATGCATCTCCCTATTCATGAATATATCATCTCTTCCTCAAATTCAATCTGAAAATGTACTATAGTTCAAGATTGTTAATCTCAAATTCATCAATCTCAAAATAGTACTATAGTTCAAAATATATAGCTCAAATTTATCAATCTTAAAATAGCTCCAAATTAATTCATACTCCTTGATGCCTCATTGTTCTTTCCCTACCTACAATAGTTTTAAGCACGCAGTTTTAAGACTTACATTAATTCCACCAAAGTAACAAAATAATACTTGCATTGAGAATGAACTTTATGACTATAACTATGACAAATCCAACACTAGGATAACATGAACAAATTCAACCCCCTAACATGCCAAATGAACAATCATTTCGAATCAAACTTTATGACTATGACAATCACCAAGGATGCTCCTTGTTTAAATTGGCAATATCATCATCAATTACATCCACTTCTACAAGATTGATGATAATGCATGATCGAAGTTAAAATAATCACATGCATTTGAATGATCATTGTTAAAAAATAAAACTCAATTCTCTAATTGCAGAATAAGTCGGAATCACATTTTTTAAAGATAAATTAATCCAGTCAACTTGCACTTTATCAAATTCAGTTTTGGTGTACATTTGCTTTCCATTGAACTACAAGAGATCATTTAAAAAAATTTAACTAATAATAATTCTAGTACAACAATAAATAGTACTAAAAAGTAAAATTGATCATACATTTTGTCTGTTTAAAATGCTTCGATCTCTAATTAAGTCTTCGTGTATCTCGTTACATAAAACCCACATTGTACATTTGTACGTTTTTGGGGGAACTACATACAAAGATATTTATTTTTAAAAACTACTAATCACCATCGAGACAAAAAATAAATAGAGAATAACATTTATACCTGAATCACTTTCTAAATTGGACTTGTCCTCCTCTTTTTCTTCGTAGTATTGTAAATTTTGATTCCTTTTAACAAAAAAAATATTTTAAATCATTAACAAATAAAAGAAGAAGATGTAACTATGATACACAAAAATCTTCAAAGTTACATGCTTACTGGAATTTCAAGGCTTGGGTTGATTTTATTGTTGAGTGAATCAAAATAGTATCAATGGCATTAATGATAGATCGATGATTTTATTGTTGAGTGAATCAAAATAGTATCAATGGCAACAAAAATCTTCAAAGTTACGTGCTCACTGGCATCAATGATAGATCGATGACTAATAATATCTAATAGTACTTAAAATTGACAAGTCACACATATAAGCTCAAATAATTCAAATGTAAGAAATAATATATAGAAGTAAGATAATTACCTAATATTATACATAACAAAAATTAGTTTGTCATTCTTGGTATCATCTAATCTACTTGCAAGCAATGCAGATGTTGAACACTTGAACTTGTGAATGAAACATTAATAATATGCATTCTTTATCTAATCTATTTACAACATAAATTGGTACATAAATTGGTATAAGCATCATGCCTATTCAGTGGTTACACGTGAATGAAACGCTAACAATATGCATTCTTTATAATACATGGGACTAATTAATAAACGATATTACAAAATGAAATCAAAATCCAAATCTCAAATCATGCATAAGCTCTTAGCTAAGCAAAACAAAATCAGAAAGTTGCTGCTATTCAACGATTCAAATGGCAAATAATGATTGGAGATCAATCTATAGAGAGCAACTCTATGATAAAAGAATAATCAGATAGGAAAAACACAATATTATAAGTTCTTTATAACAAGACATATAATATCTCTAATATGTTAGCTATTCTTCTTGTATATACGTGTGAGCAAAACTTAAGTAATCTATAAAGAATGCACCCTAACTGAAATGATGTTGAAAACAAAAATAGAAAAAGTTTTAAGACCAATTTTAAATGAAAACTACGTTACACATATAGTTTTGGAAACACCATTTTATTATTGTCCATTATACATTAGGAAAAAATTACATTACTTCTTCCAAACAATTAGTGCATACCATATATATGCCTCAACAGTCACTTTAGTTCACAACAATGACCATATTTAATTAATAACTAAGACTGCTTCCCATGATCACCAAAACAACATACTCAAAAGTACTCATTCAAAAGGAAACATCCATGGTTCATAATTAAAAGACTAGCGAGGGTGTGAGATCCTGACCCGTTTTCTTTTTTCGGCATTTTTGAATACGCGTTACGTGTTTTCGTTTGAGCATGTTTTATTGCTTTTGATGCATGATCGGGTTTAGATATGCATGCGGGGTAGGTTCTCGGGGCCGTAGGCCGCTGTGGTGCGAATCTCGAAAATTTTTAAAAAAAGATATTTTGAAAACCTATAAATATCTAGTGTTAGATATTTTCATAAAGATATTTTTCTGAAACTTAACTCCTAAGCTTCCTATTTTCTCTCCGCCTTCTCTCTAAGTTCTCGGGGGACCGGGGCTCAGTTTTCGACGATCAGACTGCGGATTCTTGGTATCGGCATTGAGGGCTACGTAACCATCCGGTCAGATTTTGATTTCGACAAATCTCGATTTTGCACGTGGATCGAGGCATTGAGTTTTTAACTCACCGAGATAGGATTCTAGACCTGTATGTAGTATAAGGGTGCTATGGGTAATCGAGTGTCTTTTTACCGGTTAGATCTCCGTAGA
>JAULJZ010156229.1:0-28319 GCA_032270985.1 Heliamphora pulchella | reverse complement strand
ACGTGAGAAGGTTGCAAGGTCGTCTTCAACGTATTCAGGACTTCTTGAAACTTTTCGACAAGTTTCATAAAGGTATTATACTATTAAGATTAATATATAGTTCTTAATTTTCATAAAAAACACATACGTCGTTTTTTACGGTCACGGCGTTGGTTCAAATTTTTTTTTCTGCTCCAACACTAACATCTATTTTTAGTTATTAGTTGAAGGCTAGAGCGCCCAATTTGCGCAGTATTTCGGTCTCGCACCAAGGAGCAGGACTAGCCCATAATTATGATTTGTGGATCCCAAATTGGTTCATTCACGTCATCATTTTCAAAATCTCAAGCACATGTCAAACCCAAACATGGTTCCTCTCGTCAACACCCAATACACACATAGGGTTAAAATTAATAACCATTATCCAAATTTTCACGTTTCATATATTTGGGTTAAATTAACTCAAATTTTCCCACCAACCGCTCATGGTTTCACACATTACCAACACTCACATGGATTGTTAACAAAACGCCAACCCACCTTTTCATGGTTTTTGCATTTCTTCAAAACTCAAGCATTATATACATAAATAGGTTGACACAACCCCCAATTCACAAAAAAATGAAGTCAATTTAACCATTTGAGTTCATTAACCCCAAAAGCCTCAATTTGCAAGGTTTAACCAAACCAATCCAAACCATAGCTTCTCATATTTCAAATTAAAACATTTCTAACAACAAGAAGAAGAAGATAGATTTAACATAAATTATTCTTAAATCTACAAACTATCATGCTTTAACATCAAACCCCAACCAAGGGTTTTCAAAATCATATATTTTCATGCTTTCATGTATATTTATTCAAATATACAACTCATATCTAACAAATATTCAAGGATAGTCATAGATCCTACCTCTTAGATGAGTAAACTATAAAGCTCAAGGCTCTAGCAAGCTTCATCATCACGAATCACCAACTGAACTGTGCCAAGGGAGCTTCCAATGCATAGCTCCAACTTCCAAAGGCGTAACATCTGTTATGGTTGTATACTAAAAACTATAATTTTGGTTATAGTATTTAATTTTATTTATTAATAAAATTAATTTTTCTATTTTATGATAATCTTAATGAGCAATGTATGCATTTCATTATTTATTTAATGTTGTGTATGTGTGTCTTTTATTCTACATAGTAATTAATTTGATGTGTAGAGTTCGGCTTATACACAAAAAATTAAATTATCGATTCTTGTAGAATATAAGTTTTGGTTAATAGTTTAGATGGAATTGGACACACTATCAGTATAGCTGTAGCATAATATTTTAGTAGATCTGTCTTGATTACGAGAAACGGTAATTATTTCAATAATTATTTCAACTCATTGTACTAGTACACTTTGTGTGTATTAAACATGATCAAGTTAGAGTAATTAATTTTATACCGACTTTATAAATTAATCCACACCTATCGTTATTATGAGTGCTTATGCTCTTAATCTCAAAATAATTATTATTTATATATATTTAATATTCGTTATTTTGATTCGTTAGAGGGTGCGATCTTGTATGAGTTTATAATCCCAGTGAGTTAGATAACAATATTAATTATATGATAAAAATTAATTATTGATGGAATCTACATCTCGAAAATAGAGATTGATGATACTTTCTTAAAAAAATTTATAAGTTTTGACCGTGCCAAACCCTACAGGTAGATTTTATAATCCAGCAGTTAAAATTTTTTTGAAGAAGTCGATTAAGTATAATTATCGATAATTTAATTCAATCGACGGGTATATGTAATCTTACTGTGGGGAGAATAATTAAGTATTTAATAACAGGAACTCTAATACTATGATTTTGAGAATAAGGCTGGGAGTGCAGCTATAATTCTTTAGTTGAATGAATTATAATTTATGTTTTTATGAAATTACTTCTAGGTTGAGGCAAAATTTCATAATTACATTGGAATCCTATGTCTTATTTACTCCATAAGTCTCTGTTGTAGTCTATTTATATGCTATTATAAACCTTACCCGCCAGATATTCCATATAACATTCTAAGGTTTCCACGTCTAGTGAATCCAAATAACAAGTGACTGGACAGGTTTTAAAGAACACGATAGATCAAAGCTCACACTTTGTTCGTGTTTTGCATTCAAAAATAAAACAGAAGGCATGTGTCGGAGATTTGGCTAGAAGTCAAAAATCACAGCGGATCGTTGACTAAAAATTATTGCGGCAACTGAAATCATCCAACTAGATTTCGAAATGTATAATCCTAAAACAAATTTTTGGGAGTATTACCAAATTTCTTATTTTTGATTGTTCGATATCAAAAGTTTTAATCTGGAGCCAGTCTCGACGTTTGATCGTTCAGTTATTTTTTTACTAAAATTATAGATATAATCTTAAAATCTTGGCAGTTTGCCCCAACAACATCAAGATAGAAGCAAGAGGGATCCACCATTAGAGATTTAATGGAGCTCAAGAGAGCTCCCAAGAGGTTTTTAGGGTTAGGGTTCATGTTAGAGAGAGAGGGAAGAGAAGAGGAAAATGAATAAAAGAAGCTCCACTAGCAACTTTTTAAAGCCACTGCCGACAGTCCGCTCGAGCAGACTCGTTACCGCCCGAGCGGTCACCGCTATGCGTGAACCTAAAGAAAAGAATCATATAAGATTTTGACTTTTATCCAAACACCTCAAAACTCGTCGAAACAACCCTCAATAATTATCCTTACGCATTAACAAGCATAAAGTTATCGTCATCAAGATAAAATATTAATTCATTTTCATAATTTAACCCGTTTTTATCTTCTAATTGAGGTCTCTTAACAAATTTTAATTAGACCCCAAAATAAAAAGGGACAGGTCCCCACACCTACCGATGGTGTGTCTAATTCCATCTAAAATTGTGAACCAAATACTTATATTCTATAAGAACCGATAATTTAATCTTCCATATGTAAGCCGAACTTTACACACCTGATTAACTACAATGTAAAATAAAAGATATCATACACAATATTAAATAAATAATGTAACGCAAACATTGCTCATACAGATTTTTATTAAAATAGACAACAAATTTTATTAATAAATAAAATTAAAAACCAAAAAAACCATTACACAATGCATAGTTTTTAATATACAACCATAACAAAAAATAGATCCTAATCTAAGATGGCCTGAAAAATTGAGGAGTCACCCATCCAAATGCTCTAAAAATAAGTATTGCCTCTTCCACAAGGATCACAATCATGATACCAAGAATTGCTATGATCTTAAGGATCGAGTGGAGTGCCTAATCGGACAGAACAAGTTGGATCATTTTGTGAATAATAGCAATACGAGGAATGACATGGAGTAACCATGACTTGAGCAGCATTGTTCTAACAAAGGGAGAATCTGCATAAGATTTGGAAGAAGTTCAGGTCAATGATTCTAATCAGATGAAAACCCTAAAGTCGGAACACAACTCTGCAAAAATACGACAAGTTTTTTAAAGGCATTCCTCAAGCAACACAGGGATGTCTTCACGTGGTCTGACCAGGACATGTTAGGAATCGACCCATCTATAACGGTTCATCGGCTAAATGCCATTTCCAAAATGAAATCGGTAAAGCAAAAATAAAGAGTATTTGCTCAGTAGAGGAATGAGGCTTTCATTGAAGAGGTGAGCAAGCAAAAAACTGTAGGTTTCATAAAAGAGACCATATATGTGGAGAGGTTGGCCAATGTTGTCATTGTTAAGAAGGAAAATGGAAGGTGGAGGATGTGCATCGACTTTACTGACCTAAACAAGGCTTGCCTAAAAGATAGTTATCTCCTCCCTCGAATTGACCTCTTAGTGGATTCCATAGCTAGACATGAACTGTTTAGTTTCGAGGATGCTTTCTCAGGCTACAACTAAATCTTCATGCATATACCAGATAAAGAAAATATTGCGTTCGTCACTTTTAGAGGGCTATATTGCTACAAGGTTATGCCTTTTAGACTGAAAAGCATAGGTGTAACCTACTAACACTTGGTTAATTCAATGTTCGAGAGATAAATAAGGAGGAATGTGAACTTTTTTGTTGATGTTATGCACATAAAAAGCAAAAAGGTTGATCAACATCTAGATGACTTATTGGAGGTGTTCACCATCTTGATGAAGCACTGAATAATGTTTAACCCTACAAATGTGCCTTTGGCGTATCCTCGGGAAAGTTCTTGGGTTTTATGGTTAGTCAGAGGGGGATAAAGGCCAACCCAGACAAGATAATGACAATTTTGGATATGAATACCCCTAGAAACACTAAAAAAGTGCAAACGCTACCTGGCAAAGTCGCTGTCTTAAACCATTTTGTCTAATAGCGACGGGCATATGTTTACTATTTTTCAAAATTTTAAGGAAGGCTTTCACTTGGAACTAGAAGTGTGAACACAATTTAGCATAATTGAAGGAATATTTGTCAAAACCCCCCACTCCTCGCAAATCTTGTCCCACACGAAGAGTTATATACTTAGTGGTGTCCTATACAGTAGTAAGCTCAACACTAGTGAGGATAAGTGAAGGACAACAAAAATCAGTATATTACACTAGCAGAGCATTTCATGGAGGAGAAAAAAGATACCTGAAAATGGAAAAGTTGGTCTTCTCACTTATCACGTCATCCACGAAACTGCGACCATACTTTCAAGCCCACACCATCGTGTGAGCCTAGAAAATATTGCAAAAACCTGAGGCATCAGGCAGATTGATGCAATGGTCAGTCGAGTTGGTGCAGTTCGATATAGAGAAAAGGCCACGCATGACCCTGAAAGGGCAAGTAGTAGTAGATTTTGTGATAGAGTTTACCTAGAAATCCCCAATATATCATCTCACAAGAACCATGCTAAAGCTGGATTAAAGCACGGATAACCAGAACCCAAATCAATCAGAGAAAAAAGAGCAAGAGACAAAGTAGGGATTTGACGTGCAAGAAGCGTGGATGGTTAACATTGACGAGTCAACACGAAAGAACCTGGAGGCGGGAATGATAATTGCTTTCCCTTAGGAGACCGAATTAAACATGTTGTGTAGCTTAACTATCAGATAACTAACAATGAGGCAAAGTATGAAGCTTTGATCTAGGGCCTTAGAGCAATCAATACGTGTAGAGTAGAACAAGCTCTAGTAAACATAGATTCACAGCTAGTTGTGTAGCAGTTGAATGGGACTTATGAGGTAAGAGGGGATCGGCTTAAAAGATATAAGTTGTTGTTAGAGGATCTATGAAGGCAGTTCCAATAAGTAAAGCTTCAACAAGTTCAACGTGAGGATAATCAGGAAGCTAACTAGCTAGCACGGTTAGCCTCTTCTGACATAGGAAACATAGATAATGAGATGGTCACGCGACATTTGACCATCCTAGCATAAAAGGCCAACTTCACCATCAAGAAGTAATGGAGATTCAAACTATAAGTTAGGCACAACCCATTTTGAGATACTTAGAAAGCAGAGAGCTTCCCGAAGACAAGAAGGAAGCGAAAAAGTTGAAGTTCCAGGCAGCACAATACCTTATTATGAACGAGGTTCTTTATAGGAGAAGTGTATCAATGGCATATTTACGTTGTATGTTAGAATAGGAGGCCCATTACGTACTCTAGAATGTTTATGAAGGTGTTTATGGAAACCATTCGAGAGATAAATCTTTGGTTGGGAAGATATTTCAAGCAGGGAATTATTTGCCTACCATGTTGGAAGATGCCAAGAGTCCGTGAAGAAATGCGATAAGTGCCAACGTTTTGCGAACATAGCCAAACAAATCCCAGCTGAGCTCAAGGTTCTAACCAGCCTGTGGCTATTTGCACAGTGGGGACTAGATATTGTTGGACCTTTCCTCATGACTTAGAGGCACATGAAATTTTTGGTGGTGGCAATTGATTACTTCACCAAATCGGTAGAAGTAGAGCCACTAACTAAGATTACCAAAAAAAAACATCACCCAGTTCATATGGAAATCCGTTGTATGGTTCTTTGGAATCACTATGGCCTTGGTAACGTACAATGGCAAACAATTGGATAAACGAAACTTTAAAAAATTCTGTGATGAGCTCAGCATTCAAATACACAACACCTCCCCTACCAACAGTCGAATGGACAAGCGGAGGTCACCAACTCTTCGCTCCTCAAAATCCTCTAGACAAAGCTAGAAGCTTCAAAAGAGTTATGGTTAGAGGAACTCCCCATCATGCTCTGGGCTTACCAAACTACAACCCGCACGCCAATAGAAGAGACCCCATATATGCATAGTTTTGGCCATGAGGTAGTAATTCTAATCGAGATCAGCATGACTAGTGCAAGGGTTGTTGGGGATTAAAATACAATCACTAATCTCGCCCAAGAACTCACAAACCGCAAAATAAAACGAAGAAGAAAAAAAGAGAGACAATCACACGCAATACACAAGGATTTACATGGTTAGGCAAGTAGTGCCTACGTCCACGAGATCACACTTTCACTATATTGCCTGAAAGAATAAAAAGACAAGGAGTTCTAGGAGAGAATATAAGAAAACACCAAAAGAGAATGAAAAACTATATGGTTGCCCAAACCCTAAATAGCTATAATAGGCTTTGACCCACACAGACCGCTCAAGTAGTCATCTAGCGCTCTGGGGTAAGCCTCGACATCTCGTTGCAGGTGCTCCACTGCTCGAGCAGTCTATTCACCGCTTGAGCGGTCTGTCTAGAAAACTAGATTTTCTTCACTCTTATGATAATCTCCCACTTGAAGTAAATCTACTCCAAGCCTTAAGATATCCCCAAATAAACACCAACACCTTGAAACATCCAACAAAGCAAATTAAACCTATGTGACCTTAGCTTTCATCTTCTACTCGTGAAGACTAACCGAAGCTTAACACAGCATCAATTTAGCAATGTTGACCCCCTTAGTCAACATGTCGGATGGATTCTTCGCTTTATTAATGTTTTGATGATTCAACTATCTACTGTCAAGTAAGGAGCGTATAAAATGGTACCTCAATTGTATGTACTTCGTCCTGAAGTGGAATGCCAGGTTTTTGGTAAGTAAAATGGCACTGTGACTTTTAGTGTAAAGTGTACCTTTATCCATTTTCTCACTCAACTTTTCCAAGAGACCCTTATCATCTCCTTCCCTAGCTCTATGGCTTTGAGGTCCAACTCACAGCTGTACCACCCAGGGTGTAGACAAACCCGGTGGTGTTCTTCCTACTGTCAATATTGCTAGCTAAGTTAGTATCAACATAACCCTATAGCTGTATTCTTATTCTCGTGAAATACAAAGACGTGTCCTAGTACTCTTCAAGTACGTCAAAATCTACTTTATAGCATCCCAATAATGCATTCCTGGATTGCTCATGTACCTGTTTACTATTCTCATTGCATGTGTGATATCTGGTCTCGTACTGACCATGGTATACATCAGGCTACCAATAGCTGATGCATAGGAAACCTTGCTCATGTGCTCCTGCTCTTGCTTTGTCTTCGGAGAATGATCCATAGTTAACTTGAAGTGGCTAGCTCAGGGTATACTTATAGGCTTGGCGCTATCCATGTTAAATCTGTTGAGTGCATTTCTCACATATTCACCTGTGAGAGTCTCAAGGTCCCTTCAACTTTGTCTCTGATGATCTTCAACCCAAGGATTTGCTTGGTAGCTCCCAAATCCCTCATTGCAAACTACTATGACAGCTACTTCTTTAGCTTGTTAATCTCCTCGATGCATGGTCCATCAACTAGCATATCATTCATGTACACTAACAAGATGATATAAGAACTGTCAAAGCTCTTGATATAACAACAATGATTTGCCTCCAACCTGGTGAACCTGTTACTCTACATGAAGCTGTCAAACTTCTTGTATTACTGCCTTGGAGCATGCTTTAGATCGCACAAGCTCTTGCTCAACTTGCAAACCATATCTTCCTTGCCATGTACTGCAAACCCCTCTGATTCCTGCATATAGATGTCTTTTGCCAATTCGCCGTGAAGAAACTCAACATCCAACTACTAAAGATATAGGTCTTCTATCACTACAATTCCCAACACCAATTTGATTGTTGTTAGCTTCACATTTGGGGAGAAGATTTCAATGAAGTCAACTCCTTTCTTCTGCTGAAATACCTTGACAACTATTATTACCTTGTATTATCTGTTACCGTCATGCTCTTCCTTCACTTTGTAAATCCATTTGTTATGTAAGGCCTTCTTTTTGGCTGGTAATCTTGTTAGCTCCCATGTGTGGTTTGTCAGCAAAGGGTCAATCTAGTCTTTCATTACTAACTCCCAATTAATTGAATTCTTGATCTGTAAGGCCTATGCATAACTCTCTGGCTCACCACTGTCAGTGAGCAATATATTAAATGAAGATGGTGAAAACTGTTGTTGCAGTCTGATGCTCCTAGAAGACTTCTTGACTACCGTCACTAGCGTATTATGATCCAACTGTGGATTCACATTCTCCTTGTCTTCCTCATCCTTGTTATAAACGTCTTCCTCATCCTTGTTCTGTTTAGCTTTCTTAAAAATGTCATCAAAATCAATGAACTTAGATTTCTTCACCTCTATCATAACACTATCTGCCTCTTCCTTTGACCCATACTGGTACAGCACCTGTTCATTGAAAACCACATTCTTACTTTTGATGATCTTTCGATTTTGATCGTCCCAAAATTGGTAGACAAACCTCATAATCACCATAGCTAATAAAGTAACATACTTTAGATTTTGATTACAACATACTCCTTGCATCAGCATCTATGTAAACATAAGAAGTGCAACATGTTGGATCAAGCGCTTATAATCACACCAAAATCCACAGGTAGTGGTGAAGGAGCAACTTTATTTTCTTAAAGGGTACAACGCCAAACACCACAAGTTGACTGTGACTCGATCCAAACCCGGACCTCTGCTATGGACGGATGCTAACCTAAACCCAGGCTAACAATCCCCCCAGCACCTGCTCGCAAGCAGCATTCCATCTAGGGGAATCCAACTTGAGACCTCACTTTGATATCAATTGTTGGATCAAGCACTTACCATCTCATCAAAACCAGCAGGTAGTGGTGAAGGCACAACTTTATTTCCTTAAAAGGTACAGCGCCAAGTGCCACAAGTCGACTGTGACTTAGTCCAAACTCAGCCATCCGCCACGGCAGGATGCTGGCCCAAACCCAGGTCATCACAATAAAAAACCTTTCAAAAAAGATAAATTTACCTTAGTTATGCTCCATACCTACTCTGGGATTCTGAAACCAAAAGGTACTGACGGTCCACGATTCAGAAGATAAACTGCTATGTTCACTGCATTAGCCCAAAAACACTCGGCAACCCAAAATATAGTCTATATAGTCTCATGCTCCTAGCCCACTCGTTCAGATTCTTGTTCAACCGCTCAGCCACACCATTCTATTCTGGCATTCCAGGAATACTTTTCTCCCACCTAATTCCACTAGCTGCACAGAACTCCATGAATCTCCTATCTGTATACTCGCCTCCATTATCTGATGTTAGATACTTCAACTTCACATTGCTCTTAGTTTTGATTAGGACCTTTCACTTCTTAAAAGTTTCAAATACATCAAACTTATGCTTTAGAAAGTAGACCCACACTTTTCTACCGGAGTCATCGATGAACGTGACATAATATCTGAACCCTCCAAGGGATGCCACTGGGGAGGGTGCCCACATGTCTGTATACACCAGCTCCAACCTCTCTGATTTTGGTGTCCTGCTGCCCTTCAAAAAATTGACCTTCCTTTGTTTATAAAAATGCAGCCCTCACATAAATCAAATTTTACAGATTTTAGATTCGATAACTTACCCTTCGACTGCAGAATCTTCATCTCTTTCACACTCATGTGTCCTAGCCTATTGTGCCATAAGCCTGTGTCTACCCTGCCATCAGCGACTGCTACTGTGTCCCTTGTACTTGAAGTCATGTACAAGGTACGTGCCTTCATTCCCCAAGATATTTCTATAGCTCCTTTGGTGACTTTTCACGTACCACCAACAAACGTTACTTAGTGCCCCTCAGCATCAAGCTGTTTGACTGAAATTAAATTCCTCATTAATTTAGGTATATGTCATACCTTATGTATCTTCTACACTGACCCATTCGACACTCTAATATCGATGTCGCATGTACCTACGATATCCAACGCCTCCCAATCTACCAAATATACCTTGCCAAAATCACTTACGACATAATTCTCAATGATTTCCTGGTGCTCCGTAGTGTGAAAAGAAGCCCCTAAATTCAATATCCTAGAGTTAATGGGACTGTCTACTAATAGGAGAAAAGCGTCTGATACATTCTCTGTCACAACATTGGCTGACTTGCCGTTTACCTTAATTGTTTGTTCCCTATAGTTCTTCTTTATGTGGCTGACTTTTCCACAACCCCAACATTCATGTTGCCATCCCATCCTGGACTTGCTTTTGCCCCTCTTAGACTTTGACCTACCTCAGTTATGATTTTTGTCAGTACCTCTGCCCCTTGCTTCAACATTCAATGCTGTACCATTATTCGACCCAGAGTTAAACATTTCACCAAAATCCATTTTGTGAACCTCCTCACTCAATATCAAATCCCTAACATCATCATATTTTAATTTGTTCTTTTCAGCAGGGTTACTCACTGCCATTCTCATTGCCTCACAATAGTTTGGTAATAAGGCCGACATAATTAGAGCTCTGACTTCATCATCAAAGTTGATTTCAACCGAGGATAACTGATTCGTGATGGTGTTGAACTCATTCAGATGTTGTGTATCTGGTGCACCCTCAATCATCTTAAGGTAGAAAAGTTTCTTCATAAGATATGCCTTATTATTGGTAAACGATTTCTCGCACATACTTGACAATGCTGCCATCATAACAGCCATAGTCTTCTCTTTGATTACGTTGTGAACCACTGACTGGGATAACATCAGTCAGATGACTCCCAACACCTACCTATAAGTAAAGCTCATTCCTTATCCTTCATGCCCTCTAATTTAGAGCCTAGGGGTCGTAAGTGCAACATCTTCCCGTATAAATAGTCTTTTATTTGCATCCTCTAAATAGTCGTAAGTGCAACATCTTCCTTCATTAACCATGTGTGTTCTTCAAACCTCCTAACCCAGGGCTCTAATACCAGTTGTTGGGGATTAGAACAGGATCACGAATCCCGTCAAAGAATGATAATGAACTCACAAACCACAAAATAGAATGAAAAAGAAAGAAAGAGAGATAATCACACGCAATACACAAGGATTTACGTGGTTTGGCAAGTCATGCCTATATCCACGGGATCACACTTTCACTATATTACCTATAAGAATACAAAGGGAAGGAGTTCTGTGAGAGAATATAAGAAAACACTAAAAAAGAATGAAAAACCACATGGCTACCCAAACCCTAGACAGCTATTATAGGTGCTCGTTATAGGTGCTCCTTCACTCGAGCGGTCTATTCACCGCTCGAGCAGTTTTTCTAAAAAATTAAACTTTCTTTACTCCTCTGATAGAGGTAAGACAATACAACTAAGATCAGAATAACTATAAGTTGAGGTTGGAACTTGATCTCATCAAGACATCAAGGAAACATTAGCTATCAGAACAGCAACCTATTAAGAACGAATGCAAAGGTGTTACAACCCCTGTGTGAAAGAAATGAAGTTCAGCCTAGGAGACCTAGTCCTTAGAATGGTCATCCAACTAAGATGGGATTTAGGTCCTAAGCTTCAATGCAGAGGGGGGACATATAGACTCCAAATAACTGAAGGAAAGGAGCTAACCCATCCATGGAATGCTAAGCACCTTAGGAAATATTATCCTTATCAGCAATATATTTGGGCTGTAATGATATTAATAGTTTTCACAATCTTAAAGGGAATAATACTTGACTAAAATTTTTTAGGTCTTTTCCAAAACACTTGTGCGTAACCAATGCCTGACCCAAGGGTTAGATGGACAAAGGCTGTTAGCCTTCATGATGTAGAGCTTGGACCCAAGGTTATAGGAAAAGGATGATCAGATGAAGACCAGCCTCCACGTTGTAATGCCTGGACTTAATAGTCAAACGACAAAGGCTGTTAGCCTTCATGATGCAAATTATTAAATTTACCCGTCGTTAGATTAGATAAAGATCAGCCTCCATGTTGCAGCACCTAGACTCAAGGGTTAGACGAGAAAATGATGTTAGTCTCCATAATGTAGAGCTTGGACCCATGGGTTAGACGGGAAATGGCTGATCAGATGAAGATTAGCCTCCTCGTTATAGTGTTTGGGCCTAAGGGTCAGACGGGCAAAGGCTGATCAGATAAAGATCAGCTTCCACGTTACAGAGCCTGGATCCAAGGGTTAGACGAGCAAAGGCTGATCATATAAAGATCAATCTCTATGATGTAGTGCCTAGATCTAGGGATCAAACGGGAAAAGGAATGATCCTATGAGGTAAACACACCAAAATATAAGGAAATGATAGAGTAAAAAATGAATCAGCATTTAAGAGAGCAAATATTCATCTAAGGCAGAAACTATAAGATTGTGAACCACATAATCGAGAGAAAGGAGTTTATAAAAGTTTGAAAAGTTTGAATGTTTTTGACTAAGTAAACAGGAGTGCAGATACAACAATAACATGACGAAAAAGAAGAATGATGGTCACAACTCAAGGATTGGGGGCAGGGTCTATGTTTCATCTTCGACCTCTCCAGCCAGAAGTGACGTCCCGTCAGCAACGACTGAGGTGTCATTATCTTCTGCTCTGACCTGTCTGAAGACTTATCAGGGGAAAAAGATTTAGGCTCTAAGGTGGAAAGCCTCGAACCCATTTTCCCATTACTCAACCATCATAACCCTCACATCGAGAGAGTTTACGTGGTCAGCAATGATTTGAGCCAGTTACTCAAATTTCTTGAATACCTCCATAGTCGCGGTCCTCTCCTATTGAGCAATGAGTTTATCCTCTGTTTCTTTCTTTTCCTTCTCTATTTTGGCAAGAGCGCCCTTCATCTTCTCAAGCTCATCCTTTAAGGCCTTGATGTTCCGCCCAGTGGATACCAAAGTCTGCTCCTCGTCTTTTAACGACGTCTCTCTCTCGGCCAGCGTGAGCTCCATGTCGTGCTCAAGTGCACAGACCTGCAATCAAGGACATTAATACAACAATTTCATATATAAAGGAAGTGAGGTATTTAGTAGAAAGAACTCAAATGTAAGCTTACCCTAGCTATTTCTTAGTGGAGATGAAGAGTAAGAAACTTAGGGCTTAACACTGTCATCGCCTTCAAATCATTTTTGGGGATACACCCCTCAATCATCTTCAACTTGGCATTACTATCAGAGAACAGTGATGACTTTGAAAGCTTAGAAGATAGAACTGGAATAGGCTAATGAAAGAGGGAAACTTCCTTCCCCTTATGCCGCTGATCTGCCTCTTTATCTCTGTTCAAATCTACTGTAGATGGATCCCCACCAAGTCCGCGAGTGGCGTTTAGGGTTTTTTAGGGACGAGCAGTCTCAAATGGCAGGGACGGAATCGACCTTAGAACATACAATTTGAAGGTGCCCACCTCCTAATCTTTTTGGCAGTGAGTTATTATCTTTAGCTCTTTCCCAAGATCTAAGCGGCTGAACCACCTCTAACCGTGTCCTGTGCAACTTTGTTCTCCTTCAATTTTAACGGTGCCTCTTTGTCAACTCTATTCTCCCATTGCTGTACAAATCAAAATAAGCACTCTCAGTGGCCTCAATGCTATGAAATAAAGCTAGGGCCTCAAAATAAGGTTCATTCTCAAATAAATACTCACTCAAGCTTTTAGGAGTGATTTGGGTAGACCAGCTCCTATCCGGATACAGCTAAGCCACTTGAGTTCTCCTCTTTTCTTCCTCAGTTAAGGTGAAGTTCTTTGTGCGACATAGATAAGACATAATAGAGGATAAGACCAACCTTTTATGGCTAAAAAAAATGAGGACATAATAAAATAAAGGCATGTCACTAACCATCTTTCTTAGAGTTTGACCATCACCTTTGGATCTGGGGGTCGACTCATTTGTTGTCTTCCATAGTTGGGTCTCTTAGCTACTCCCAAACACAAATAAGAACCTATCCTTCTAGTCTTTGTTGGCCTTAGGTGGGCCGATGATCAAACCCCTTTGGCCATAGGCTTAGAAAAACTATGGAGAGCTTAATAGGTTTGTAGAACCAGAAAAACTTGCATTGTTAAGGAGAATTTCTGATTAGTGTAGATAGGCCATAAGACCATACAACTGATATGATGTTTACACACGTTGGCTATAAAATGAACTGGGATAAGCTCTAAAATTCGAAGAGTTCCCTCACAAGATTGAAAATCGAAGACCACTCTAGAAGGCACACTCATAGAAATAGACCTCATCTTAAGTTCTGAACATGACCATTCCCCTAAGTCTGGTCCCCTAAGGCGAACTAAACAAGGGATCTGAGATTGGAGTTGAAAACAAACCAGGTTAAATGAATTGATTGAGAAGGGGATATTCTCTGCGGTGAAAGTAAGGTGTAGACAGCCTATGGTTCCGTGGGACCTCTAGATCCAAGCCTCATGACAAAGCTGATCAGAAACTAAAGCTTCCATGGAAGCGAATTCTTTCACATTCAATGGGGGAGGGGTAAGGGACCTACGATGAGGGAATTTTATTAAATATTTTTCCTTTCCTTTATGTTTTTCCTCCTTGGTCTCCTTGTTCATAAGGGCAAATAGAGGGATGACATTTCTTACAGGGAAAGAGTTGGGTGCAGAGGCTAGAACAGCATAACTAGCCATGGGGGTTGAGGTAGAGAAGAGAATTATACCGTTAAAGGGTCTCCAGGTCGTGTATCTCTAACCTTTAGGAAAAAAGATTCGACCTCTTCCTCTGAATCACTAGGAGAACTACCTGTCCTCTACTAGGGGACATCGTTTGTAACCAACGGCAACATCCAAGAACAAAGGGCATATGGATTAAAAGGACACACAAAAAAATCCTAAACTAGTAAATGAAAAAATGAATAACAATTCTACGTAGGAGATCCTAATCACTGGAGTGATTTATGCCAAATGGAGAAATACCTTCTCTCTCTCCCTTTCTCTCTCTCTCTCTATGTATCTCTCTCTCTCTTCGAATGATTTGATAAGTGAGCCTAGAAGCATTTGAATTCCACTATAAGCGCTTATTGATCCATGGCTAGGACCATCCCATCCCAAATAAAATCAACTGCTATCAACATCCCACAAGATGTATAGAGGCAATGGAAAATGACCCACTCGATGATTGACACGAGTTAACATGCGAAAAGAGGGAGAACTGGTGTTAGCCATATCTCAGGAGAAGCAACTATGCCCTCTCTTGCGGAGCCTCAAACGTTGCTTCATAGGCGCCGTCAGTTTTAACGCTACACTCTAAACAAGAGCGATGAGTTCTCTAGGTATTCTCCCTCACTGTCCTTTTTAGATGGTATAGAGCAAAAATAGTCTGGACGGACAAACACCAAAACTGGCTCCGAAGTAGTTTCTAATCCGATCTCCAACACAAGCCTTATGCTGTATTCCGAATACTAGAACTCGATCGTCGTGTGAGCTACGGTCTTCGTGTTATTCATGTTCTTCAAAACATGTATTGATTAGGCTTAAGTTTTTATAGAATGTAGAAACCCTAACCGCCTAATCACTGACTGAATAATATGAATTATGGCGTCAGGGTTTATAACTACATTTAAATAGTAGGGACCTACGAAGTAAATAGGACGTAAGCTTCTAATGTAATTATGAAATTCTACCTCAACCCAGAAGTAATTTCATAAAAACATAAATTATAATTCATTCCACTAAAAAATTATAATTGCACTCCTAGCCTTATACTCAAAATTGAAGTATTCGAATTTTTGTTATTAAATGCTTATTTATTCTCATACGTTAAGATTATATATACCCACTGATTAAATTAAATTATTGACAATTATATTTAATCAGCTTTTTTGAAAAACTCCTTAAGACCTTCTGCTTAACTTATTTGATGGTTAGATTATAAAATCTACCTGTAGGGTTTGGCTCAGTCAAAACTTATATGCTTCCATTAAGGAGTGCCATCAATCCCAATATTTTGGGATGTGAATTCCGTCAATAATTAATATCTACCATATAATTAATATCGTTATCCAGCTCATTGGGATTATAAACCCATAAAAGATTATACCCTCTAATGAATCAAAATAACGAATATTAAATATAGATGAATAATAATTATTTTGAGATTAAGAGCTTAAGCGCTCATAATAACTATGGGGTGTAAATTAATTTATATAGTTAGTACAAATTCAATTACTTAAACTTGGTCATGTTCTATACATATAAAATGTGCTAGTATAATGAATTAGAACAATTGTCAAAATAATTACTGTTTCCCGTAATAAAGATAGATCTACTAAAATATTGTGTTACAATCGTACCGATGGTATGTCTAATTCTATCTAAAACTGTAAACTAAAAACTTGTGTTATATAAAAGCCTTTAATTTGGTCTTTTGTGTGTAAATCGAACTCTACACACTAAATTAAATACTATGTAGAATAAAAGACATTCATGTACCATATTAAATTAATAAAGAAACGCATACATTACTCATTAAGATTCTCATAAAATAAAAAAAAATTAATTTTATTAGTAAATAAAATTAAATACTAAAACTAAAATCATAATTTTTAGTATATAACCCTAATATATATATACATACACACATTTATGTGTATATTTCACATTTTGGTTTTATTTGTTTCAAAGTAAAATATTTTTACTAAAATATTTAATTTATTTTTCAGTGTTTGATGGATAAAAATCATGTAAAATATTTTATATTAAAAGAACTAAACTAATTTACATAAATAAAGGGTATAAGATATTGCATGTGTCAGCAACGATGATGGTGGTAGTGATGACGATAGTGGTAGTAGTGGTGGCTATGGAGGTGACAACGATGGAAGTAGTGGTAGCGATGTCGGTGATGGCAGTAATCGTGGTAAAGGTGGTGGTAGCGATGGCAATATAGCAGTGGCGACAGTAGTGGTGTTGGTGGTAGCGATGGTGGTGGAGGTGGCAGCGGTGGTGGTGGTAGTGGTGGTGGTGGCGACGTCGACGATAATAGTTGAACTGACAGTGGTGGCGACTGTAGTGGTGGCGACGGCTCTGGTAATGGCGATAGTAGCTGCAATGACGAAGGTATTAATGGCGGCATCATATGTCTTAGTACCGTATTTGATTAAAAAATATTCTAAGTTTTTTTTAAAAAAATGTTTTTAAGTATGACCCAAACACCAAAATTAAAAACAAGAAAAAATATATTTTATAATTTGTTTTACATAAAAATATTTTTTTATAACAATCGGAGCCTTCTTTTCAAGAATATTTGATGAAGAGATTCGAGGATGGACAAGTACTCACAAAAAACGACAAGTCATTCGTCTTTTATTCAAAGTTTTTTGCGAGCCAGGCAGTGTGAGTTGATGGGGCTGGGCTCATATGATCGCACGAGCGGAGGGGTCCACCATCCAACACTATTATTAAACAAATATCCCAACATATATTTACTTCAATTGATACTGAATTTGTGATGTTGTTTGTGATTAATCTTGTATGATGAGTAGAAATGGTATTTTAGCTATTTTACCTAATTAAGAAAGAATCAGACTAGGTTTGATCAGTCCTATTCTACAGCAATATGCACTGGCTAGTCTCACATGCGATTAATTTTTAAAACAAACATGATCATTTTTTTCTCATTCTATAATTCATTCTGATTAGTTTAGTATTTTGATCAATGTATAATCTTAATCAGCATAGCGCGTAACCGACACATTTATTAAATATAATTTATTTTTAAAAATAGTTTTTGACGTAAAAAAAATATATTAAAATAGTGTTAGAGAGATGATGAAAGAATTTGACGAGAAATAGATTTGCGCAAGAGTGTGATTAGAAATGATTTTTTTATCAGAATCAATGAGGAAAGATTCGAATTGAGTTTTCCAACAAAAAAGAAATAGGAGAAATAAATGGCGATATTTCAAAAATAATAAAAATCATTCACAATTCTAAATTTTGTTTGAAAAGAGTAAATTTTGACCATTAAAAAGATTGTTTGTCTCTCTCATATTTTGAAAATTATATGTTAGAGGATACATTTTTAAAATAGTAAATTTCTATTGTTGAATTTACGTTTCGATTAATTTCATCCATTTTTAAAAATATGTTAGAGAAGGAAGAACACATTTTAAAAAAAGGTGAACTTCTTATTGGAAGATTTCAATTAATGTTAAATTAATTTTAATTATTTTTCTGAAAAATATGTTAAAGTAGTGTTGGGATTTTTAGGATACGAATTCTTAAAAGATTAAGATCAATTAATTTTGGCTACCAAACGAAAACCCACGTAAGTTTCAATCTACAATAACAAACTAAAAGAAAACAGAAACAACTAACAACGCAAGATATACGGAGTTCAGCTGACTATCTACTTTTACTGTTTTGATATTAGAGATGATGAGAAGTTCAGTTCAAGGTTACAGATATATTTATGAGGTTGAGAGTGATCTTTGTAATCCTTATTGGTTAATAATGGATTAATTGGTTCTTTACACTATTTGATCTCAAAATTGAGCCTCGTTTTAGCGTGTTAGACGTTTTAAAAGTTTTAAAATTTCTATGGGACATAAAATCTTTATATAAGAAATCTCTAGGTCAAAACAAAATTCTAGCTGCCATACACAAAATTTTGTTCTGCGACGAACTGCTCGAGTAGATTTCAGACCATTCGAGTGGTTAATGACCCGAGAGCAACTATTAAAAAGTTGAGATTTGAGTAAAATCCCACAAGTAGAGACAAAAACATTTGAAAAATAATGAATTATTTTATTTATATATATATGGGCAGAAATAAAATCAAAGAAAAATACTTTTATTTGTTAGATTGGATTAGAAAAAAGTGTGGTATGCTGAGGGGAGTGGGAGAGGAAAGGAACCGAAGATGGTGCAAATGATTGTTTGGGCGTGGGGCTTGGTGCTTAACGTGATTTGTACCACACGTGTGACAACTGGCATTCTAAAGAGATCTATAAAAACTTTATAAAAGCTTTTCCACGTGTTAGGCTTTTGTTTTTTTTTTATTTCCTTTTTCCTTTGTACTTTTGGGAGAAGAGAATCTAATCTAATGTTCATATGGGCAATCATTTAGCTATCCCGAATGCTATCAATTAGTATTAGTAGGTGCGAATTTAAAAATAAAGTCTGATATATATTTTTTATTAATAAATTATTTTGTAATTATCTATATATTTTAATTATTATAATATTAATTTATGTACCAGCAAAGATAATGTAGGAAAATAAAATTTATTATATCAATTGTTGTCTCTCCTTTTTATTTTTCTTTACATTTCACGACATGACTCATTTCTTCTCTTATTTTTTCTTGTTTAAAATTTGTTCTAATGTATATATATATATATATATATATATATATAGACACACACACGTAAACCCAATAATACATAAAAATAAGTATTTTTGATGAAAAATTTTTCCATCACAAAAACATTGATGTAAATACCTTCTTTTCCGTGTAGTGCTTGGAATGTTTGCCAAATGATAAATTTGTGACACTAAAGATGCTAGACACGTACATGATTCTAGGCTCAGCTCGGGGTGCAAATGCGTCTTTTATTTGTATGTTAATGACTTATTGATATTTAGTTCCCACATATTGATTGTTAGTGAAACCAAATCATTGCTAAGTTAGAATTTTAACATGAAAAACAAGAAAAAAGTTAATGTAATCTTAAAATTTTAAATTACTAGATCATAACATAAAATAATTTCTCTTGATCAATCTCATTACATTGAGAAGATATTGAGAACATATAGTTGTTTTAACTGTATATCTATTTGCACTCTTTATTACCCTAGTGTCAAGTTGATTAAAAACACTGGTAATATTATTAGAGAGTTTGGATATACTAATATTATTAGTAGTCTTTGTTATGCTACTGACTGATATAACTTATAATATAAGAGTATTACGCAGGCTTACTAACAAACTTAGTATGATATGCTATTGAAAGGGTCATGTGTCACCTAAAAAGAATCATGAACTTAGTACTACACCAAAGGTTTCCAATTGTCCTCAAAGGATATAACGGTACCAATTGGAACACCTTTCCTAATGATTCCAAGGCAACTAATAGATACGTTTTTAACAAAGTTGGGGTCACAATTTCTTTGAAATCTAAGAAATAAACCATCTTGGCACAGCCTACGATGGAGTATAAGATGATAGTACAAATTACTGCTAAAGTAGATTATTTGTGAACGAATGAGAACTTGACTAATCTTTTGACGAAAGGACAAATACGAGAAAAGGTGTGTAACAGCTCGAAAGGGATGGAATTAAAGCTCATTGATGAATGAGACACCTTTAATGGATACCCAATCTATGGACCGAAGATCTAAAAAAATAAGTTTAAAGGAATAAATAAATCCTATAGTGGTATGTTATAAATCATGTTAAAAATAGTTATCTTCTTAGTCCATCCTTGAGAAGAATGCCTTCCTAAAGTAAAAGAGGTTGGGTTATGAACGGTGTGTAAAAGCGCCAATCTAATTTGATGAATTGCACTAAGTTATGCCTCGATTTTATGTTTATTAAGACGTTTTATTAGTATTTTTGTTTAGCATCAGATGTGGTAAGATGATGAAAAATCGAGCATAAAATAGGTCAAAAGCTAAAAAGCGGACAAAATGGGTATTTTTTGAAAAGTGTTGAAAAAAAGGATAAAATGGGTATTTTCTAAATAGGGCTGAAAAGGGACATAGTGGGTATTTTTTGAAAAGTTCTATCAAGACAAAAAAAAAATCCATCTAGATGGATTTGACCAAAATGATTTCTGTCTAGACAGTTTTGCATGAAATTTTTTTCATCTTGACGAAAATAAGGGCATCGGGACGGACCAAGAATTTGAATCCCAGTATGATTTTGAAATCCTAAGGGACAGTCTTACTATATAAAGGCAGCTGGGGTTCAGAATTTTATATCATTCATTCTAGAGTTGAAGGAGGCATAAAAGAAGGGTGGCGGCTCCCTCCAAAGGTCTTTCAATGGCGTAGGTGGTTGGAAACCTCGCGCCATCATCTCCATCTATGAGCGATTATTAGCTTTTTTAAGGTTTTAGATGAAACTCTAGCCAAATAACATAGGTTTTGTATATAGCTTTAGGATTTAATTATTCGAATTCAATGGTTATATAAGACACATGCTTTAATATTTATTTTATTAATCATGTTCATCATATCTAGCACATGTGCTTATTTTATGTGAGTATAAATGCATGTTTATACAACGGTTATATTTGTTTTGTAATATATACTTGAGATAGGATATGCTAAAATAAGACGAGTCGTGTTAAGATCACATCAAAGACGATTCGTACACATTGAAGATACTTTATGTTTGACTATTGACCACGTGAATTCGCTAGACGATACTGTTAGGGCTTGTAGTCATAATGGATTATGATAGAATTGAATGGTTAACCCTAGACTGATAAAATTTCATTTATTATAAGGTTATGATGGATTCGAAATACTAATACTTTTCACATTCATAAATATTTTAGATTAGTTTTTATTATTTTATTTTATTCAAATCTATTTCATTTCATGAACTCGATCAACCTCTTTTTCAAATTAATATTAGGAGCTAATATAAAAATACCACAACTTAGCATATTTGTCCTTGTTAGAACAATACCTAAACTTAACCGCTACAAACCAAATATAATTTTAGAATTTAATTATTATTATTATTGATACGGTACAACAACGAACCAGGTTACTTATTAGTCTTAACGAGTTCTATCGTTCTATGTTATGGAGGTTCAAAGAATTTATCGAAAAAGTTGGTAAATTGGTCCAAACTTATAGACGCCCTGATTTCCAAATAATAAAAACCCAAGCAAATGATAAGATAAGAACCATGTTTATAGACCTCCCAAACCAAAGAAGTTTGTAAAATCAATTCTTTAGTGGTAAAATGGAGCAAGATGCCAAATTTTCTTGTAGAATATGAGAATAACAATAAGTATTATACTTGCAAATGATTCCTAAAATATACCATTTCATACTCAAAGGGATGCCCAAAAGTACCTAACAAAAACCCTTTTATAGAACGAAGTTTAAAAAATGTGCCACTCAGCGGAGATCGCTCAAGCAGACTTCCCACTGCTAGAGTGGTGAGGTACCCAAGAACAAACTATCCAAAATCTTAAATTTTTTCTAAGTGTTGAAAAAATGCCCATTTTCCTCACCATTTGAACATGATTTTCATAAATCAAAATTTGAGATGAAACATACATTTAACATTGAAATCATTTTTAACTTCACAAAACTTGAAAACTGTCATTTTATACCATAGCATTCTATACGAAAGCCAAAGAGTTCAAACCCAACAAGCATACCCAACTGTTAGGGTTGGTATACTGAAAATCATGTTTTTAGTATTTAATTTTATTTTAATAAAATTAATTTTTTATTTTATGAGAATATTTATGAGCAATGCATGTGTATCATTTGTTCAATGTTATGCATGGATGTCCGATATTCTGTATAGTATTTAATCTGGTGTGTAGAGTACGGTTTACACACAGAAGATCAGATTTTTTGTTCTTGCAGAATATAAGTTTTATGTCCACAATTTAGATGGAAATGGACATACCATCAGTACGACTGTAGTACAGAGTTTTACTACACTTATCTTGGTTACAGAGAACAGATAATAGCGTCGTCTATTGTTCCAACTCTTTGTACTAGTACATTTTGTGTGTATTGAACGGGATATTTGGAGTAATTAATTTTATACTGACTATATAAATTAATTCACACCCTAAGATTATTATGAATAGTGATTATCCTCTTAATCATAAAATAATTATTGATTTGCATATATTTAATAATCGTTGTTTTGATTCATTAGATGGTGCGATCTTTTATGAGTTTATATTCCCGGTGAGTTAGATAGTGGTATTATTTATATGAAAAATATTAATTATTAACGAAATTCACGTTTCAAAATATCGGGATTGACAATACCGCCTTAAGGAAGCTTATAAGTTTTGACCGAGCCAAATCCTACAGGTGAATTTGATTATTCAGCGGTCAAATAAGTTAAGCGAAAGAGTTTAAGGAATATCAAGATGTCAATTAAATTAAATTGTCAGTAATTAAATTTAATTGGTGGGTATTGAGAATCTTAACGTGTGAAGAAATTGTAAGCATTTAATAACCGGAGCTCAAAGGTAGATGGTCTTGAGATTATGGGTCAGAGTGCAATTATAGTTCTTTAGTGGTGTGAACTGTAATTCAGTATTTTCTAGAAATTGCAGAAACCACTGCTGGTTTTTCATAATTGCAGATACCGCTATGTGGTATGCTTAATTGCGAAAATCGTTGATACGTGTGTGTTCCACTGGAACTCCAGGTTCCAGCTGTAGCCCTATAAATATGCTGGTAGGCTGAACCAGTTTCATAACTTATCTTCTAAGACTAAGGCTGTCCTAGTTCTATTGGTGCAAGTTCTTAGATGATTATAGCTCACACTATATTCAAAAATCGCATAAAGAAATACAGTAGAAGATTTGTCAGGAGTTTTAACTCGGATTTAAATCGTAGTTGAAAATTCGACCGGTAAAAATGTATTCTTCTAAATTAACTTCGAATGCACGAATTTTATTTTGATCTTTCGTCATCAAAAGTTTTATCTGGAGCCCATTTTGGCGATTGCCAATTTAGTTAATTTTTTTCGTTAATCGTTTGCAAAAACAAATATCTTGGTAGTTTTGCCTCTAACAATTGATGTTAGAGTCGTTTTATTTTTTGTTTCTGGTTATCGGGGTTGAGTAGTTTTAAAACTGTTGGTAACTTTATTTTACAGGCGTTCTAATCCCAGTTTTATGATCGTCATTTATTTTTCATATTTGATTGAATGGTGTGAATGATGATTATTTTTTTTAATCACGGATGTCAACTGTGATAGATTGAATGTGAGCTTTCGGGATATAGGATCGATGTAATAGCTAATTTTATATTTTTAAATATCTGTTTAGAGTATTTAAGAACAGGTTGAATATATCCATGAACATGAAGAACAGAGACGGCACTGGCGGTGGTTTGAATTTTTACGGGCTACGGATCCCGATAAGTTTTTTTGCAGTATTTATAAATAAAAAATAGTATAAAAAATAAGTCAAAAATAGTAAGAAAAAATCACCAAAATAGCCCGGCTCCGGCAGCTTTGCCAGCGGTGGCTTTTATGATTTTTTAGACCATTTTTGGGACTATTTTTTGAAAAAATTTTAAAACATAAAATAGTAGTAAAACATACCTGAAAATATTGTCAAAAACCAAAAAAAAAAAGAAAACTAGACCAAAATCACAACCCAAACAGATGGTAAACAGGCCGGTGGCGGCGACGCCCAATGGTAGTAGCTTTCAGGCAATTTTTTGATAGTTTTTTCAGGCTATTTTTTAGAAGTTTTTTTGACAGTAAGATTCTACATTTCGAGAGCTTTCCAACAGTATGAAGAACATCAAAAATAGAGTTCAGATGAGGCTAGAACAGCCTCGGGAAGTTGCCTATTAAAGGCGGCGGTGTTGGGGTGTGGCGGCAACAGCTTTGGATAATTTTTTTGGCAGTTTTTTGAAATTTTTCTGAGCAAATTTTTTAATAGAAAAATAGTACTTTTTGAAAGCTTTCTTTTGATATAAAGAACGTCGAAAATCGAGTTTGGAAAGAGGTCGAAAAAGCCTCAGAAAGTTGGCAGCGCAGTGCTGTGTCGGGCAGCAGCATTTTTTGAGATTCAGGCCATTTTTTTGGCTGTTTCCCATACTGGTTTTGAGCAGATTCGTTGACAGAAAAATCTCATATTTCAAAAAATTTCTAACAGTATAAAACTAGTCAAAAACGGAGCTCGAATGAGGCGACAGGAGCTGCCTAAAGGTGGGGGTAAGGTGATGCCGGCAGTGGCTGGTGGCTGCTGGCTAATTTCTCTCTCCCATGACTAGTTTTGATGTATATTCTAATATATACGAGACTGATATGATATATATTGATATATCAAATAGTATCAAATAAGCCTGATATAATCAAGACATAGGAATCAGAGATAAAAGAGAATTATTATAGCTTATCCTCTTCAGGAGACTGAAACGCCTTAGCGTTTCACATGGATCATAAAATCGGGATATATGCATATCGTGTTTATATATATATGAACTGCGTAGATAATTGCATATATATTTTATTTATTCTGTTAATTTAATTAATTTAAAAATTCAGTTTTAATTAAAATATTTTGTAATGAAAAATAAAATTAAGTTTTTTTAATTAATTAATTTTAATTAAATAGAAAAGTTTTAGATATTTTATTTTTTTTACAAAATATGACGTTTAAAATAATTTTTTATAAAATCAGATATCTTGAAAAAACGTGAGAATTAATTTCAGATTTTAACTTAATTAAATGAAAAAAAATATTTAATTGAAATAAATTATTTTTTTTAAAAAATGTGGAACGAAAAATAAAATAAATAAATATCTTTAATCACTACCTTAGCTGAAAATCTAGAGAAAAAATTGTGCATTTATTAAATTTTATTTATTATGCATTTAAACACGAAAAGTTGGTTTAATAAACAAGAATCTTTAGAATCGTGTACACGGAAAGATGTTTGATTATTTTAGATTTGTGTTTTTTGAAATCAATAAATTTATTTTAATTAAATAGATTTTTATAACCTTCAAAAATATTTTAAAAATCTAAGTGAGAGAGAAAATTTATTCACTGATAAATCTCGCGGTCTCAATCACCAGTTTGTAGGCAATACAATTAAATCCTGCGTGTCGGCAGTAAGGCCTTCTTCTCCAACGGACAGATTAATTGCGGTATCGACAGTACAAATCTCATTTAGGGATAATTCTAGATAATTGTTAATGTGGATCACTTCTCCATCTGAAGAGTTCATTGCGAAACGATTAATTTGGGATTATGTGATAATTAACACTTAGTTGTATATAATAATATTCTCTCCATCTGAGTCACTCCTATTATATACTGGACCGAAACTATGTCAGCTATTTAATTTTACTTGGTATAGTATGTTGCCTAGATAGTAAAATTAAAAGGAATTGGCATGTCTGGTCTTATAAAGGAAATTAGACGTCCTCTCATAGAGGCATGTTATTCTCATATTACTAGGTTGCTGACAAATTAATTTTAAAATGGTAGAGAAAACTAAATTAAAATAAATTCAAAGTATTACTCATCATAATTAATAATTTTTTTTAATTATGTAATTTTCAGTATTAAAATGGTTTTCAACACACTCGCTTTAATACTCGAAGAAAACAAACTAACAGGACAGAATTTTGTTGACTGGAAATGTAAGTTGGAAATAACTTTAACTACAAATTGTATTCCTTCAATACTAAAAAATATGTTTGTTTCTGAAAAAGTTTATTCCTCTAGGCCGAAAGGCATGAAGAAGAAAAAGGTTCAGAAAATGGAGACACAATTTTCAAAGTAGTTAGTGGGTCACGGATTGGTGTGAAAAAGCTAAAAAGCAGATATTTTCATGGCAATCAGACCTAACATTGAAAAAAGTTATGTCCAGAATTTCTCAAAAGGCATAATAAATAGGGTAATTTCTATTCACTGGTTGTGGAAACATTTTAGCGGTGTTATCTACCAGTACCTGGAGTGTAGATATGGAAGCCATTAATCATATCTGCAATTTATTGCAGGGGTTCTAAAAAATCCGACAACTTAGTGATGGAGAAATTTACTTACATATGGACAATAATACAAAGGTAACAACAATTGTAGTAGGAGATATCACTCTCAATTTTGATAGAGATCGGATTTTAATATTGAGAGATTATCTTTTTTGTGCCTTCCATTAGAAGAAAGTTAGTTTCTGTTTCTAGATTGACTAAAGACGGATATTTAGTTTATTTTAATAACTCTATAGTTATTAAGGATAATAAACGAGTTATCTGTTCTGGTACATTGGTGGATGATCTTTATATTATTATTTCAATCTCTCCTACACTGCAACTGACTGAAATGAATAACACATCTAATCTACCATATAAGAGAAAGTTTCCTTCTTTAATGAACCAAACGTTTCTTTGGCACTTACGCTTAGGTCATATTAATCTAAAAAGGATAAATAGACTTATAGTAGATGGACTTTTAAGTTCATTGGAAGTGGAGGCACTTCTAGTCTGTAAATCTTACTTAGAAGGTAAAATGACCAAGAGGTCATTTTCAGCCAAAGGTTATAGAGCTAAAGAACCGTTAGAGCTGGTTCATTATGATGTGTGTAGTCTTATGACAATTTGGGCTAGAGGTGACTTTGAGTACTTCATCAGTTTCATTGATAACTACTCAAGATATCGATACATTTACCTGATGCACCGTAAGTCTGAATGCTTTGAGAAATTCAAAGAACTCAAGGCGGAGGCAGAGAAGTTTCTGAAAAAAAATATCAAATCACTACGATTCGATCGTAGTGGAGAATACCTCTTTAGAGAGTTTAAGGACTACATGTCTCAGAGGGGATTACATCCCAGTTGACTGCACCTGACACTCCGTAGTAGAATGGTGAAGCAAAAAGAAAGAATATGACTCTTATGAAAATGGTAAGGTCCATAATTAGTTATTCAGGTTTACCCGATTCGTTTTGGAAACTCACTTTAGAGATAGCAGCTTATATTCTGAATTTGGTACCTTCTACTCTCCCACAGAATTGTGGACCGAGCGTAAGCCTAGTCTGAAACACATTCGAATTTTGGGGTGTCCAACACATGTATTGAAAGAGAACACGGGTAAGTTAGAACCGAGGACAGAAGTCTTTTTCTTTGTAGAGTATCCCAAGGGAACGAAGAGCAGTCTATTTTATAACCCTAAGGATCATAAGGTCATTGTTAGCACCAATACTCGATTTTTGAAAGAGAATTATATTATGGATCACAGGCCCAAAAGTAATATTATTCTAGAAGAACTGAAAGAAAATAGCAATAGAACGGAAGAACAAGTCACTGATATCTCATTAGCTCGTTGTAGTGGGAGGATTATCAGGACAGGTGCAAATCAAGAATATGGTGCTAATGCGCAAGGTTCTAATTCTGTACAGCGTGTTACTGCTAGCACACAGACACATGTAGTGCCTCATCGTAGTGGGAGGTGCAACACCCCGACCCTTCACATGGCAACGATATTGTCCGCTTTG